>JAOTNS010001948.1:0-65962 GCA_028476615.1 Culter alburnus | reverse complement strand
TCAAAAGCAGGTGGCATTCTGTGCCGCTCCAGTCTCCTCAGACTCTGGGACCATGAGTCATAATTTTTTGGTATGAATATGCAAAATTTAATTTATCTGAAAAAGGGACTTTCGACCACTGTTCACTGTCCAGTCTTTTTTCTCCTAGCCCAGGTAAGATGCTTCTGCGTTGTTTCTGTTTCAGAAGTGGCTTGGTAGTCCTTTTTCCTGAGATTCTGAGTGTGGTGACTCTTGATGCGCTGACTCCGGCTTCATTCGACTCATTGTGAAGCTCTCCAAGTGTCTGAATCGGCTTTACTTGACAGTATTCTCAAGCTTGCGGTCATCCTGTTGCTTGTGCACCTTTGCTTACCCAATTTCTTCCTTCTAGTCAACTTGCATTTAATATGCTTTGATACATCACTCTGTAAACAGCCACCACATTCAGTAATGACCATCTGTGACTTACTCTCTCTGTGGAGGGTGTCAATGATTGTCTCCTGGACCATTGCCAAGTCAGCAGTCTTCCCCATTAGTGTGGTTACAAAGAACAAGTACCATAATTTATACTGTAGGGATGGTCATTTAATGAACTCAATGTAATATTCTAATTTTGAGATACTGGATTTTGAACTTCATGAGCGTACGCTCTAATCAACAATTAAAAAAAAACTTTTGAAAGTTTTACTTACATGTAGGGAATCTAGTATAAATGAAAGTTCATTTTTTTAAATAATTTACAATGAAAAAATGAACTTTTTCACGATATTCTAATTATATGACCAGCACCTGTAGATATGCATGTGGTAAGTAAGTTGTTGCCAGTTCTGTCCCGGCATTTCAGAGAAAGTCGCTGTTCAAAGTTCTTCCTTTTGCCAATATCTGCTTTTGTGTGTTACTTTTGTGTTATAATAAGATCCTTTTCTGAAATGCAATTTAATCTGTTGATTTAATGTACTTGAAACTGAATTTTAATGTAATACACTGTAGTGTATACCAACATTCATGCTTAAGTATAACCAAAATGGGGATAAAATTACAATGAATTGTACTTTCAATTTGTTTCTACCTACAACTATAATAACATTGCACTGAAAGTATGTGTCTATGATGTTTAGGTTGTAATTGAACTTCACTTCAAAAATATTATTATTGTCATAGTGGGACACTTTAAAAGCACTAAATATAGTTAGGAAGTGCATTTGTAGATCACTTGAAATGTTACAGAGGCATACTAAATTAACTGTTTATAGTAATTATAAGTATGATAGCAGTATGCACAAAATGTACTTAAAACACACTATAATTTGCACTGCAAGCCTTTTTAAGTGTATTCCATTAGAATGGAAATACAATGCAATTGTACTCTAAGTGTGCTTAATTGCTCATGAATCTTGATTTCATTAGTGTATTTTAGTGCACTTGAAGTTTAAAAAAAGTTGTTCCATTTTAGTATACAATTTACAACTAGAAGTGTAGTTAAATAAGTTAATGTTAAGTGAGTTAATACATATATTGAATACACTTACTATACTTGGATTTGACGAAAATAGTACAAAATGTAGAAAATTACTTAGTACACTTTATTAAAGATATTTTAATAGAATTCTTCACCTGGGAACACTATAAACATCAGCACTATATAACCTGAGTGAAGATCTGATACTGTAATGATAAAGATTCTTAGTGTGATGAGATCTATAACAACACTATAAACATCAGCACTATATAACCTGAGTGAAGATCTGATACTGTAATGATAAAGTCATTAGTGTGAATGAGTCTGATCTATAACAAACACTATAAACATCAACACTATATAATCTGAGTGATAAAGAAAGTCATTATTTATCAGATCTACAGTATTTACAAGTGTTAGATAAGCTGTTTTTGATAATAAGAGTTCAGGGTGAGAAGTTATGAATCATTTACAGACAGCTGATAAACAATCATTACATTAATAGTTTTGAGTTACTCACCGCTGACAGTGACAGTGAATCTCTTGTTTAAAATCTGTTTGCTGCTGCTGATCTTCACTTTATAAACTCCAGAGTCTGTGATTCTGATGTTTGTGATGGTCAGAGATCCGGTCTGATTATCCAGATTCAGTCTGTCTCTGAATCTCTCATCAGTATCATATAATGGTGAACCCTTGGCCTCTAGATCATGTTTAGCTATGAGTTTTTCATCATCTCCAAACCTCCACACTATCAGCTCATCTCCATGTGTTTCATTAATATCAGTCCGAAGAGTGACAGGATTTCCCTCCGTCTCTGATACACTCTTCATTTCACCTTTAATAGCATCAATAACAGCTGGAGACTCTGCATGAGACAGATTCACAGATATTAAACATTAAAAAATTAAAGTTACTGGTGTTACTAGAAGTTTAACATGTAGACATGTAGAAACCATATATGAATTATTTTATCTAATTTAAGTGCTGTATATAATTTTCCTTAAACATATTTATTTGGTGTCTTTTATTTGTGTTGATTTAATCTGTTCTCTCTATAGGCAAAAGCTTTTCTATAAGATTGTTTTTTTAAGATTTACAGACTGCAGTTTGAATCTCAGCTGAATTAATTTTAATTAATAAACGTCTCAGTTACGTATATAACCCTCGTTCCCTGAAGGAGGGAACGGAGACGTATGTCAGTGGTGACCAACGAATTGGGATATCGCTAGAGAGCCCTATCAGCTTCGAGTGAACTAAAACAAGCCAATGGAATTGGCATGCGATATTTGCATAATGCGCACCACCTCCGTCAGGTGTATATAAATAGGAAGCAGATGCAATGCAACAGCGAGGGTACAGAAACTGTGGTGACGGGACGTACGTCTCCGTTCCCGCCTTCCCGGAACAGGGTTTACATACGTAACCAAGACATTCCCTTTCAGTCGGTCACGTTTGACGTACGTCAGTGGTGACCGACGAATTGGGATCCCAAATAAAGCGCCACAGTTTTGAAACCCCTTCCAGTGCCCAGCGCAGAGAGAGTTTACTGCTGATTTACCGAATACTCACTAAGTAAACTAAACTACACTGGGGAAGTGAACCCATAGGGGATGCTGCGGAGGCCACTACCTACCCAGTGGGGGAGGAATTACATGGAAAATACACATATGGACTGGCCCGGAGGGCAGTACGCATATGGAGTCCCTGGGATGGCTCTACCTGGTAGGGGGAGATGCATCTGACAGGTGACAGCAGAGCTGGCTCTGCTAAGGGAAAGGCACGGTGCTCACTGTAGGGAGTGAGACCGTGGACAATACACATATAGGACTGCTTACATAGAGGAGTCACAACATATGGAGCCCAGCCAACAGACAACATCAGAGACGGATGTTGGCCTGGCCTGGCATCAGACACTCCACAATGTCCGAGCCGAAGGGGGAGGCGGAGGAACTCAACCGGGTTCACGAAGCGGGGAGTCAAAAGATGCACATATCCGGCCCAGGGGGCGGGAATGGCATTGCAAGCTGACACTTAGAGCGGGTTCAACGCGTCTACCGGCTGGTGGAAGCGAGTACAAGGGAAGATACCGGCTCTACATGTAGGCTATAAAACCTAGCGAACATGTTGGGTGTCGCCCAGCTCGCATCTCTACAGATATCTGTCAGCGAGGCACCCTGAGCCAGCGCCCAGGAAGAGGCCACTCCTCTGGTGGAGTGGGCTTTCAACCCGAACGGGCAAGGCACGCCCTGGGATTCATATGCCAGGGCGATGGCATCCACTATCCAGTGGGCCATCCTCTGCTTGGAGACAGCCTTTCCCTTCTGCTGGCCTCCATAACAGACGAAGAGCTGGTCTGAGGTCCTGAAAGTTTGAGTTCTGTCAACGTACACAAGCAGAGTACGGACGGGACAGAGGGAAGCTAGGGCTGGGTCTGCCTCCTCCGAAGGTAGCGCTTGCAGGTTCACCACCTGATCTCTGAAGGGAGGGATTCGTCGACCGAAAATGCATGCAGATCCTCTACCCTCTTAAGCGAAGCCAATGCAACCAGGAGGACGGTCTTAAGTGACAGTACTTTCAACTAGACTGATTACAGAGGTTCGAAGGGATGACCCCGGAGAGCTGAGAGGACCAGGGTCAGATCCCAAGAGGGTATGGAGGGAGGGCGAGGAGGATTCAGTCTCCTCTGCATCCCATCCAGGGACCACACGTGGAGGTTCCACAGGTCGGGACACGGGTGCCATAGGGTGCCCCGTCTCTAAGTCAGGAGGTCCTTCCTCAGAGGAATCGGCCAAGGAGGGGCTGTCGTGAGGAGCATCAGGTCCGAAAACCAGGTCAGAGTGGGCCAATACAGAGCCACTAACAGAACCTGCTCCTCGTCCTCCCTGACCTTGCACAGGAGGTGTGCGTGAAGGCTCACTGGGAGAAACGCATGAAGCAATGAAGTAGGGGCTGTAGAACCCCGACTTCATATCAGCTGGAGGGACCGGCTCGATTGCATCCTTCACCAGGAGGACAGCAATCTCCGCCCGGAGAACAGGCGCATTGTCCAGCGACATCTGAGTGAAGTGGACACCCCTGAAAACGGGGGACGCTGGGCAAACTGAATCGCATAGCCAGTCTGATGGTGCACATGAGCCAGCGGGACGGGCTGGGAAGCGCTATCCACGCTTCCAGACACCGAGCCAGCGGTACCAAAGGCACCACAGATGTACCGGGAGTGGAGCAGCGAAGCACGGGCGCGGCCTGCACCATCACACTGCCACCTGCTGGCGAAGTGAGAGGGGGCTGCGAGTGGCAAAGCGGAGCCTCGCACACAGGCAGACGCGCCCTCTTGTGACCTGGAGATTGGGGAAACTGCTCTTTTTGTGAGGAAGTTGGTACCGCTGGTCTCTGGAGAGCCAGCGGTGGTAGACAGACAGACAGACTCACAAATTCCCCCCGGCCCACCTCCGGGGGTGGGAGAGATGGTGAAAAACTCTCCCGAAGAGCAGGAACCTTCCCCTCCAGGTTGCCCGTCTCAGGGCCATGACTTCCTCGACCGCTTACCACCTGGCTTGGTTGAGACGGGCTGGGCACCACGTCCACGACCGGCACCCTGCTGTTTGGCTGGTGAAGGCTGCTGCTTGGCCAAGTTAGCAGGGGTGGAGGACGGCGCGGGCGAGCGCCCTTGGCGACGAGCGGGCTGAGGCTGAGCCACCGGCGGCGGGGTGGAGGCAGTAGCGGACCGCCGTGGCATGACATTGTTACGTCCTCGGACATATGTAATATTCTACTGTGAATAGTTTTTCCTCATTGCTCCAGGTTCCAGCTTCTAATTGTCTGGGAAAGCGGATTGGCTCCTTGCTGGTTATCGCATACATTAAAAGCGCACTTCTGCGCAATGCAAAGGAGGCGCGGCTCTGTGTGTGTTCTGCCAGGAGAACGCGATGTTGTCAGCGTTCCTCCGGCCTGATGTAAAGTGGTCTTTAATACTCCAGCCTGTTGTATGCCTTACGATATCGACCCACTGTGTTTTCCCACCATATCTTTCTTGGTTGTTTTTTTTTCTCTTTTCTACTAGTTCTATGTCGGTATTAAAAAGGTAATCTGTAAACGTCACCATTCAGTAGGAGTTTATTTTATTTGGTTAGAATGTGTCGGTATTAAAAGGTAATCTGTAAATAGAGTTACGCCGCATTTGTAGGGAGTGGGCATCTATTTTTGTTTAGAATTTTCTCCTGGTTTTGAGCAGACAGGGAGACAGGGAAGTTTGATGTATTTTTGTTAATTTTCTTTGTTAGGTAAAGGTAGATTATCAAAAACAGTTAGTTTCTGTTTTGTTTGTTATTTTGGTTCATGCCCATTCCTGAACCTAATAGTGGATTGAAAACAAAAGACATTGCTAAGCTCCTACAATAAATACAAATCTTTCCATATGTGAGTTTTGTTTATGTTACTCCTCCACTCCTAGACTGGGACGTAACATAAATTGGGGGCTCGTCTAAAAGACTTATCATCATACTCTGTAAGTCTTCTCTCCTTTGTTTGTCGCCTGCTTTCTTTTTAACGTGGGAGGAAGGACTGTAGAGAATGGAGTTTGATTTGACCGCGTTTACACTGTCCCCTTCTACGGAGGAGTTTAATCACTGTAGAAGAAAGATGATCTGATCAAAATAGCTGATTTCTTTAAAATATCTCTCTTGTTATGCTACTAAAAAGGAAATTAAGACCGTGTTGCATCGAAAGTTAGTAGAATATCAGATATTGCCCGATGTAACTGTTTCAAGTGAATCCGAGGAAGAGGCGGTCACGTTAGGTGAAGAAGAAAAACCTTCCCAAATTGCGCAGCCTCGCAGTCCTCTCTTTGTACCTCCTGATCCAACTTTAGCGGTTCGATTGAAAGAGTTGGAGTTAGAAGGCGGCAAGAGCATCAAAATAAATTGTTGCGTATAAGAGAGCTAGAAATGGAGATGAGAACACGGGGCATTGATATTTGTGGGGATCCAGCTGAAGATATACACATGCAATCTCCGGGGTTACCTTCTTTCGCTTCTCTGCCAGCCGCGACTGGGGTGCCTGTTACTTTGAGTCCTGCTGTTAGGTAAGAACGATGGAAGACAAGGGCGGGATGCAGTTAACAGTCTTTAATGAGTAAAGTAAATAGTCCTCACTGAGTAATTAGAACACAAATCACAGGCATAAAGCAGAGCCAGAACAGAAACAGCCAGACGACTGGATCAAAGAAAATCTGCATAAACTTCCACGAGGACAGAGGCAGGGACCCCGAGATGCATTCAGCCAGTCAGAAATAGTGAAGACAGCAGTCAGGGTGAGCCGCCAAGGGCGAGTGCAGAACAGGTACTCTGCAAACAGGCACAGCTGGATAATACACAGTCCAATGGCAGTATAACTCACAGCAGAAATAATGACTTCACTTTCCACAGATAAGACAGGACAGGACAGAACAGGAGAACAGACGTTTCTCACGAGAGGTCATTGAATAATCCGACAACAAGACAGGGCTAGGAAGAGGGAATAAGGCTACGTTTACACGTGGGTGGCTATTTTCAAAGGACATTTCAACTCTCCGTTTCAAAAATAACATTGTGCACACAAGTCAGTTTCAGAGAAGGTTCATTTACACGTACCCGTGTATATATGACGTCAAGAGTGTAACGAGCAGCTCAAGCCCACGTAGCCAATCAGAATCCCGAAAAGAATCCCAAATCCTCTTGAAGTGATAGAAGTTGTTGCAAAATTGCTGATCTCCGAGCATCATTCGTCTCTGCTCCTCGACATAATGGAGCAGCTGTTGCAAATGCAAACACACGAGAAGAGTTTGCACCAACATAAATGCGACTGCTTACTCTAAACGCCATGATCACATGTAAAAATAGATCGCACTTTTGACATAGGGTGCGAGCTCTGGCGCATACTGTGACGTGGCTGCCTAAACACCGTTTTTCTCAGTTTACATGCAAACGTGCAAACGAAGATTTTCAAATCTCCCACTCTGGCCGGAGTTTTTAGAAAGCTCGTTTTCAGAAGCGAATTCTCCGTTTGGCGTAAACGAAGGGCGCAAACGAAGGGAAATGTCTCCGTTTTTTCAAAATAACCATGTACGTGTAAACGGGGCCTCAGAAGCAGAGACAATCAAGAGGAAAAAGGGGACAGGTGAGGAGATGGGAACGAAAGGGCAACCAGCTGAAAGAGATAATGAGCGGAGAAGTGGAAGTGTGTGCGTGAGTGTGTGACCACAAGAGGGAGACAGAGAAAGAGGAGAAGAAGCCAGGATCATGACACCTGCAGCCCCTGTAGCAAGTTCACATGCAGTTCCCGTTTTTGATGTAGGGAAACATGTAAATTGGTGCCACCTTTTAGAGAGGCGAAGTAGACTCCTACTTTATTGCATTTGAACGTAGCAACAGCCCTTCAGTGGCCAAAAGAAATGTGGGCTCTTCTTTTACAGTGAAATTAGTGGGAAAGGCTCAAGAGGTATGTGCATCCCTGCCTGTTGATACCAGTTTGGATTATGACGTAGTAAAAGCGACTGTGTTGCGTGCATATGAGCTGGTCCCCGAGGCTTACAGACAAAAATTCCGAAATCATAAGAAAGCAAAGATTTGTTGAATTTTCAAGGGAAAAACAGGCTTTATTTGATAAGTGGTGTGCTGCATGCAAAGTGAACACATTTCAGCAACTTCGTGAATTAATGCTGTTAGATTTTAAAGGTTGTCTTTCTGATAATCTTGTAATTCATTTGAACGAGCAGAAAGTATCTTCACTCGCAGAAGCCGCTGTCCTTGCTGATGAGTTTGTGTTAACTCATAGGGTGGTTTTCCCTCATGTTGTTCAGCACGAAAAAGTTGTGGGGTCGTTTGCTGCAGTGCAGGGGAAAGATGTTTCTGATGCTGTTAAAGTTATATGCGGGAAAGCACAGGGAGGCCGTCGACCTCCACCAGTTCATGCAGCACAAAAAAGAGTGTTTCTATTGTCTTGATTCAGGTCATCTCATTGCAGATTGTGAAGCATGGAAAAAGAAAAACCAGACCAAGTCTAAAAGTGTTTTTGTAAAAAAAAAGCTTTTGTAAAATCCGTCTCAACCACACCTGCTGAACTGACTAAATTGTTGATATATGAATCTTTTCTGTTAACTGGATCAGTAGAGTTATCTGATGGCTCTGCTTTTAAGCCAATAACTATGCTCCGTGATACAGGATCCGGTCAGACGCTAATGTTGAGTACAGAACTCAGTTGTATTAAGGTTCCCTTACATACTGTGTTTTTAAAATCTGAACTTGTTTCAGGATGTGTGCAGGTGGCCGTGCAATCTCAGCTTCCAGTGGAGGGGGTGGACCTCATACTGGGCAACGATTTAGCTGGAGCTATGGTTTTTTCGCAGCCTGTCGTTATGGACACTCCCAACGAGCGAATTGACAGAAAAAAATGAACAGTCTCCTAGTGCGTTTCCAGTTTTTGCAGTAACGCGCGCTCAAGCTCGTAAGCTCCAGGATGTTGTTGACCTGTCAGATTCATTTTTAGTATCTGATGGTAAAAGAGTGGAAGTTAAAATTATCGTTCAGCCTGAGCTAATGTTACCTGTAAGTGAAAGTGATCACAAAAATCATAAGTTGCTCCAGATCGGAAGAAAGCAGCTGGCCATGTTGCAAAAATCTGATCCTTCACTAAGTGCATGTGTTGCAGCTGCAGTTGATAAGGATAGTCTTCCCAAGTCTGGAGTAGTATTTTATTGGGATAACGAAGTGCTTATGCGTAGGTGGAAAAAGAATGATACCTTTTGTCAAATTGTAGTTCCCTTGGCGTATCGTGCACAAATACTTAAACTGGCTCATGATCATGTACTGTCTGGTCATTTAGGCATTAGGAAAACATACGAGCGAGTGCTCCGCTACTTCTTTTGGCCGGGGTTGAAGTCCAATGTCTCCGCTTACTGCCGTTCGTGTCATGTATGTCAACTGACCAGTAAGCCCAATCAGACAATACCACCTGCTCCTTTACATCCAATACCTGTAGTGGGAGAACCTTTTGAGCGTACTATTTTAGACTGTGTTGGCCCACTCCCAAAATCAAAAGCCGGGCATCAATACATCCTCACCATGATGTGTGCGGCGACTCGCTATCCGGAGGCGATTCCGTTGCGTACAATCAAAGCGAAAAAGGTGGTCTAGGAATTGATTAAATTTTGCTCGGTGTTTGGGCTGCCAAAAGTGATCCAAACCGATCAGGAATCAAATTTTACATCAAAAATATTCGCCCAAGTTACTCGCGAATTAAATGTGCAACATATACTATCCAGCGCCTATCACCCAGAAACCCAGGGGGCAATTGAACGGTTCCATCAAATCCTGAAAACGCTACTGCGTAAGTTCTGTGTGGAAACAGGAAAAGAATGGGATGAGGGACTACCTATGTTGATGTTTGCGATCCGTGAAACCACACAAGAGTCCTTAGGATTTGCACCTGCTGATCTGGTGTTCGGGCATACTGTTCGCGGTCCATTGAGAATGTTACGCGAACAGTTACTTGACGAATCTGTTTCCCCTATGCCTGTTATAGACTATGTGAGAAAATTCTGTGACCGCTTGCATCGAGCGTGTGCTATGGCAAAAGAGAATTTAGTCACGGCACAGCACAAAATGAAAGCTCACTTTGATAAAAGAAGTGTCAAACGAAACTTTCAGCCTGGAGACTCGGTGTTGGTCTTTCTTCCAGTCCAAGGCTCGACATTGCAGGCGAAATATAGTGGTCCATATGAAATTGAAAGTCAGCTTAGTGGAACTGACTATGTGGTGCGTACTCCAGATCGCCAAAGAAAAATACGAGTCTGTCATGTGAATATGCTAAAGCCTTATTATGTAAGAGCTAGTGCTGCTGAGAATGTCCCGTCTGTTGCCGTAGTAACACCTGTCAGCCCAGTCGAAAAAGATGCAGTTAACAGTTTTGAACAAACTGCTAGGCTGAAAAATTCAGAAATGCTGTTAAACATTGAACAAATGTTGTCTTATCTTCCTGATCAACAGCGTCAAGATATTATGGTGTTAATTAAAGAATTTTCCTTCTTTATTTGCAGATACTCCCTCCCAGACTACTGCAATAGTGCACGATATTGAGATTGAGGGATCAGCTCCCATACGCCAACATCCCTATCGTGTTAATTCTGTAAAACAGGAAATAATGAAAGAGGAGGTGAAGTATTTGCTTGATCAAGGGCTTGCAGTTCCCAGCTCCAGTCCGTGGAGCTCGCCTTGTATTCTTGTGCCTAAGCCTGACGGAACATATAGATTTTGAACCGAATACCGCAAGGTTAATAGTGTCACAAAACCCGATTCTTTCCCTATGCCCTGTATGGAAGACTGCATTGATCGAGTAGGAGCGGCCTGCCTAGTAATGAAACTAGATCTTCTAAAAGGGTATTGTCCTAGAGTCCAGGAACCGATGTTTGTCGGTTTCCCTCGTGTCAGAAAAGGTCAGCCAGAGGTGGCGTTGCTGGACTACCAAGGTAGACATCGCATGACCAACAATGCGCTGTCACCTTAGTCGCCCGGAGGGCGAGGTCGGTGGCAGCAAGCAGTTCCCCCAGCAGCTGTTGGTCAAGACCTTCCTGGGGCACTTCCAATAGCGCCTTTGCCTGGTAAACCTACAAAAGGGCCATGGCATGCAAGGCGGAGGCAGCTTGCCCACAGGCTCTGTAAGCTTTCTCTGTCAGCCCTGACGAGAATTTACAGGCCCGGGACGGGGAGACGCGGCTCACCATGCCAGCCAGTAGCCGTTGGACACAGCTGCATTGCAACGGACTACTCGACTGGAGGGATCCTCGCGTACCCCTTAGCTTCCCCGCCATCCAGGGAGGTGAAGACGAATGAGGGCCCAGACCTCGCACGAACACTATACGGCGCTCGCCAAATCTGGTCACCTCATCGTGCACCTCCGGGAAGAAAGGCATCAGGGCAGGATGCTGGGTTTGACCAAATCGCAACAGACAATTGCGTTTAGATGGAAAATTCACTTGCTGTTAAAACAGCAGTTGAGAGCTTTAAGCTCAGGCTCCTCTGGAAGCTCGCGACCGCACTGTTGTGCCTTCACTCTAACACAAAGAAGATGCTGAAATCTTCAAAGGCTCTTTTTACTTTCACTTTGAAAGTCTGAAGCAGGACACCAAACGTTTGGCTCCGAAGCGAAAGACAGAGTGCGATTGCATCTGCTTCCTATTTATATACACCTGATGGAGGCAGTGCACATTATGCAAATATCGCATACCAATTCCATTGGCTTGTTTTAGTTCACTCAAAGCTGATAGGGCTCTCTAGCGATATCCCAATTCGTCGGTCACCATTGACGTACGTCGAACGTGACCGGCTGAAAGGGAACAATAAACTTCAATACATCTCATTTTTCAAAAGTGTCCTCACCATAGACAGTAACACTAAAATTCAAATATGAGGTCCCACGGTTGTGGTTGATCTCTAGTCTATAAAGTCCAGAGTGTTTGGTCTTCATGTTTGTGATTGTCAGAGATCCAGTCAGATCCAGTTGTAGTCTGTCTCCAAACATCTCAGTGAGACCGGGATATGAAATCGTATTTCTATCTATTAGAGCAATGATTGGACGTGAATCTCTAAATCTCCACTTCATCCGATGAATTCCCTGTATTTGAGTAAGATCAGTGTTTAGAGTGACAGATTCTCCCTCCATCACGGTCTTCACTTCATCTGTTCCAGCACCAAACACTCCTGCAGAACAAACACAAACAGTTTCTCAGAGATTAAACTCATACAACACTGCTGCTCATGTTACTTCAACAGAAGTCAATCTTGACTTGACAGTGGCAGCTCATCAGGGGAGGCACAGCCTATCCAAAATTGTAAGGAGAAATAGGAGAAAGGATGATTTAATGTTTAATTTAATTATATTAACAGTTATTCATTTCATGTCTCAGAATGTGTATTTTTGTTAGTAATTTCACTGCTGTAACCCCATAACTTGTTACTGAAATTGTAAGCACCGTTATTCTTTCACTGTTTTCTTAACCGTTGTTCTTTATTTTGTTACCCCAGTTGCACCATCAAATGTTTACATTCATATATATACAGGTCCTTCTCAAAAATTAGCATATTGTGATAAAGTTCATTATTTTCCATAATGTAATGATAAAAATTAAACTTTCATATATTTTAGATTCATTGCACACCAACTGAAATATTTCAGGTCTTTTATTGTTTTAATACTGATGATTTTGGCATACAGCTCATGAAAACCCAAAATTCCTATCTCAAAAATTAGCATATCATGAAAAGGTTCTCTAAAAGAGCTATTAACCTAATCATCTGAATCAACTAATTAACTCTAAACACCTGCAAAAGATTCCTGAGGCTTTTAAAAACTCCCAGCCTGGTTCATTACTCAAAACCGCAATCATGGGTAAGACTGCCGACCAGAAGGCCATCATTGACACCCTCAAGTGAGAGGGTAAGACACAGAAAGAAATTTCTGAACGAATAGGCTGTTCCCAGAGTGCTGTATCAAGGCACCTCAGTGGGAAGTCTGTGGGAAGGAAAAAGTGTGGCAAAAAACGCTGCACAACGAGAAGAGGTGACCGGACCCTGAGGAAGATTGTGGAGAAGGACCGATTCCAGACCTTGGGGACCTGCGGAAGCAGTGGACTGAGTCAGACAGGTGGACAGGTGCCGCATTCCCCAGGTCAAGCCACTTTTGAACCAGAAACAGCGGCAGAAGCGCCTGACCTGGGCTGCAGAGAAGCAGCACTGGACTGTTGCTCAGTGGTCCAAAGTACTTTTTTCGGATGAAAGCAAATTTTGCATGTCATTCGGAAATCAAGGTGCCAGAGTCTGGAGGAAGACTGGGAGAAGGAAATGCCAAAATGCCTGAAGTCCAGTGTCAAGTACCCACAGTCAGTGATGGTCTGGGGGGCCATGTCAGCTGCTGGTGTTGGTCCACTGTGTTTTATCAAGGGCAGGGTCAATGCAGCTAGCTATCAGGAGATTTTGGAGCACTTCATGCTTCCATCTGCTGAAAAGCTTTATGGAGATGAAGATTTCGTTTTTCAGCACGACCTGGCACCTGCTCACAGTGCCAAAACCACTGGTAAATGGTTTACTGACCATGGTATTACTGTGCTCAATTGGCCTGCCAACTCTCCTGACCTGAACCCCATAGAGAATCTGTGGGATATTGTGAAGAGAAAGTTGAGAGACGCAAGACCCACACTCTGGATGAGCTTTAGGCCGCTATCGAAGCATCCTGCCTCCATAACCCTCAGCAGTGCCACAGGCTGATTGCCTCCATGCCACGCCGCATTGAGCAGTCATTTCTGCAAAAGGATTCCGACCAAGTATTGAGTGCGTAACTGAACATAATTATTTGAAGGTTGACTTTTTTTGTATTAAAACACTTTTCTTTTATTGGTCGGATGAAATATGCTAATTTTTTGAGAAAAAAATCATCAGTATTAAAACAATAAAAGACCTGAAATATTTCAGTTGGGTGCAATGAATCTAAAATATATGAAAGTTTAATTTTATCATTACATTATGGAAAATAATGAACTTTATCACAATATGCTAATTTTTTGAGAAGGACCTGTATATCATCATTCCACAAAAATTGTTAAGCAGCAAAACCATTTTCAACACTGATAATAATCAGAAATTTTGCATGAGCAGCAGATCAGCATATTAAATGATTCTGATCTATTTAAATTAATATTTATATTCTTTATATACCTGTTTATCCTTTAACTGATCTACAATACAGATGAGATTTCAATCAGGATTCAGGAGCTTATTAGTCAGGAGGTTGGAGATGTTTATTGCACATATATATATTTTTTCTCAACAGGAGCTTTAAGGAATAATCAGTCCTCTACCAGTGCAGCGGATTCTTGCCTTTGACCGTGGCGTTGGCCAGAAGAATGCCAGGGCAAAGAGGCCTTAACTGAGGTAAATTTAAGATAGAAGCAGCATAGTGGCGGGTTGTGTTTTTAGCTATTACTGTTTTTCATCTCCAAACCATTACAATAAGCAATAGTAGCTGACTTCATGAAGACAAAAAGGGACAGTTGAGTTTATATTTTATATTAGTGTATGCCAAGCCCAGTTGCAGCACATTTATTTATATAATACTGTACAGTATTATCTCTACATTTAGAGATTATTTTCTGTGGACTGGGCTTGCCTTATCATTTTAGAAAACATTATGAAAAGCATTATATTACAGGTGCTAAAGAGGATGTTTTATTTTATACATTTTTGCAATATTACTTGAAACTGTCTTTACTAACTGATAAAAGACTATTTATTAGGTGCACTGAAAGGAATAATATTAATATACATAATCTGTGCACGAGGTAGGGCCTTAAAAACATCAGCCAATCGTTTACGAGATCATCGCGTAAACGATTGGCCCTCTGGCTTGTCAATCACTGCCGTGACGTTCCTTGTGAGAGACGAGCGTGGCTGCGTGCTCCAGTAACTTTCCACACTCTACAGGCGCTGCATGCAATGTTTTTGTCAGGAGACAGGAGTAACAGCTACAGATTATGAGTCACCTGCAGTGAGTCCGACATAATGAATCCACTAACACGACACAGCGAATGAACGGCTCTGGCCGGTGGTAAACACTCGTGTTCCAATACTCGTGCATGAGTTTTGGGAGGCGTTCCCTCGAAATGAGCTGTGAAGGAGGGGGGCTGTGCTTACGCATGCGATCATTTCAAAAACTCAGTAACAGTCTTTGGATTCTCAGTCGACGAAAAAATCCTCTTTAGCACCTTTAATATTTTGCAGACACTACTTATTTAGTTCAAATTGTACATGAGAAAAGCATAAGGAGAAATTTAGAGATTTTTTACTTGGATACGACAGTGAAAAATGTGTATAGGAGAGCAGATTTTTATCACAATGACATGAGTGAATTTTTTTTATTATGGTAATTTTAAAGGATGAGTTCACTTTAAAATAAAAATTTCCTGATCATTTACTCACCCCCATGCCATCCCAGATGTTCATGTCTTTCTTTCTTCAGTCAAAAATAAATTTTCTCCTCAGAAAATTCTTCTCAGGATTTTTCTCCTTATAGTGGACTTCACTGGCCTCAAAATGTTGAAGGTCAAAATTACAATTCTGTATTCTTCAAGAAGCTTACTCGTATGTCCTACGCCTTCCCTATTCAACTTACGGAAAAAAATGGAATTGGCGCCACGTTCATTTCTCTAGATAAGACTCTTATTCCTCGTCTGGTATCGTTTAAAGCCCTTTGAAGCTGCACTGAAACTGTAATTTTGACCTTAACCGTTTGGAGGCCATTGAAGTCCACTATAAGGAGAATAATCCTGGAATGTTTTCCTCAAAAACCTTCATTTCTTAATTTTCAACTGAAGAAGGAAAGACATGAACATCTAGGATGACATGGAGGTGAGTAAATTATCAGGAATTTTATTTGAAAGTGGACTAATCCTTTAATTTGCAGCAGTTGTTAAAAGTTGGTGTTCATTTGTGTGAAGTAAGTGTCAACAAAATTCAGCCAAAGCAGGTGATCGGACCAATAGCACTAATTGCTTTGGTGTGCTTTAACATAGTTTGAGAAGGAGAAATTAAAAGGCAAAGTACACAGCCTGTCTGATGTGTCAAAGGCTATGTTAACACTGTCAGTCTAAATACGATTATTTGTGTATCCGATTGGAATCTGATCATGCATGAGAAAGTGACATAACCACGCAAAATCTGATCAGATTGGTCAAACTGAAACTGATTTCCAGAAATTACATTTGAATATGATTTCAAACCACATATGAATAGCTCAATGCAGATTAGAAAATCACATGTAATTTCATGTAATTTGTTTTTGCGGTCATGATCACATTCCAATCGGATATGCACAAAAATCGGATTTGGACTGACAGTCTGAATGAGGCTAACACCTCCACCAACATCAGGAATGACTACACACAGCAATAGTAGTGGCTCATATAGACAAGCCTCACAACCTCAGATTCTTGATTTAGTGGGACAATTACATGAATATCTAACAGCTTTCTGTTATGTTATGTATATAAAATGAGCTGTATACAAAATGAGCTGGCCCTGATCCGGCACGGTTCTGAACCAGATCCAGAACAGAGCTGGACCAGATCTGGGCCAATCGGCAAATCGGCATACCTCTAACAACGGCAGCGATGTCTCGCGCATATACTTCAATGAGTGCTAGACATCACTGCCGTTGATCAGACCTCACTAAACGAGTGCTGAACGCAGTTGGACATAGTGGTGTATTAGAGGTAAAAAATGATATAAATACTGTTCGGTTTCTCGCACAAACCGATCATTTCGTGTCTTAGGACGTCAATGTGTCGTCACGAGCCACAGGGTTTAATTTGGACGTGTCTATGCAAGTTTTATTTACTCTTATAGTAGAAGTTCCCGTCCACTAGCATTATTTGACTGACAGACGGCAGCGGTTGGAGTTAAAAATCATCATTTATGTTCTACTGAAGAAACAAAGTCACCTACATCTTGGATGCGCTGGGAGTAAGCAGATAAACATCAAATTTTCATTTTTGGGTGAACTATCCCTTTAAGAAGTGTCTGGGCCAGATCTGGGCCAGATGATTTTTGCTATCTGGGTTACCTGTGCATTCCGGGTTAACCACATTTTGTCATACAAGTTTTAATTTTATTTTCTATTTATTATAGTTATATTTATAATTAAATACTAATGCTAAATACTTTAATAATGAAAGTTATTACAACAGTAATATTTCTTATTTGGTTTAGAATTTTTATTTAGCAATAATAATAATAATAATAATTAGTCAAAATAATATATTAGCACAGAATTTCGGGCCAAATGTGCAGCCCTACAAACAAGCAAAACAAGCCTGGTATTGTTTATATATATATATATATATATTTTTTTTTTTTTTTTTTTTTTTTTTTTTTTTTCATTTGTTTTATAAAATCGCATTTTAAATCGCAAATTGCAATTTTAACCAAACGATCGCAGTTACATTTTTTCTCCAAATCGTGCAGCCCTATCGTGCACACAATCTTCACATCACAGACGGGCGCGTCAATCGATTACTTAACGCCATTGCAGAGGTTCTATTTTTCCGGTAAAATTACAAATGCACACAAACGTGAGCCTGCTCTTTGTATACAACCCTTGATGGACATCTTTGCGCGGACGGATTATAACATGCAACCTTTGCAGTTCAGATGTGTTTAGCCTACTTTGAAGCAAAATTCTGCAGGACTCTGGCTTATTTCCAGGTCCATTTTGTGCACCCCAACCTCCGTTTGGTGTCAGAGTGAAACCGAAAGTAGTAAAAATAAACAGATATCATTAACTTACCGCAGATTAGTAGAACAATCTCAACGAATTTGAAATAGTTTTTCATACTGTCGAAGATTCCAGCAAAATCTGATTTCGATAGATATTGTTAATGCTCGCTGTTGTTTCTGAACCACACCCTCCCGACAGACAGCGATGAGTGCAGTGGCGGAGGCAGAAAGTGGATCGTGGATAGGGATGTGCACATCGATGCTGCAGTATATCACTGCGGTCAAGCCAGCCGCGGTTTGAAAATACACGGTCAAGCCAGCCGCCAAAAAAGTATATACGCCTACTATAAATATACTATAACTAATAAAATTTCAGGAACAGCAGAGAGAGAACGCGCTTTCAGAGCGCTTGAGTTGTCCATATCTATCTATCTATCTATCTATCTATCTATCTATCTCTTTTTTCTTTCGAATGTCTTTCTTTCTATTTTCGTTCTGTATCTCTCTTTTTTCTAATGTATTTTCTTTCTTTCTTTCTTTCTTTCTTTCTGTTGTTATTTGCCTATAATTGTACAATAAACGTCCCATGGAGTATGCGACCTCATATGTGTACATTTTACTGCAGCTTTACTACCCACATTATTTGACTTTGGAGGCCTATAAAGACCTCTTTCAAATAGTAGAAAAAATAATGGTCTGTTTCTATAGGGGACGTCCCATACAGTATGCATACCTCATATATATCATTTTTACTGTAGCATTTTTGGAGATATGCCCATTTTTTGACTTCAGAGGCCTATAAACACCTCATTTCAAATAAGTAGAAAAAAACTAATGGTCTGTTTCTATAGGGGACATCCCATAGATCCATACCTCATATGAGTACATTTCACTGCAGCATTTGGAGATATGCCACATTATTTAACTTTTGGAGGCCTATAAGACCTAATTCAAATAAGTAGAAAAAACTAAGGTCAGTTTCCATAGGAGACATCCCATACAGTATGCATACCTCATATGAGTACATTTTACTACAGCATTTTGGAGATATGCTACATTATTTGACTTTGGAGGCCTATAAGACCTCATTTCAAATAAGTATATATATATTAAAAAAACAAAAACTAATGTTCTATAGGGGACGTCCCATATTGCATACATCATATGAGTCAATTTTACTGCATTATCTTGGAGATATTTCACATTTTTGACTTCAAGGCCTATAAACATCTAATTTCAAATAAGTAGAAAAAACAATGGTCTGTTTCTATAGGGGACGTCCCATACAGTATGCATACCTCATATCTATCCTTTTTTCTTCAGCATTTTGGAGATATGCCACATTATTCGACTTCACAGGTCTATAAACACCTCATTTCAAATAAGTAGAAAAAAATGGCATGTTTCTATGGGGGACATCCCATACAGTATGCATACCTCAAATGAAGCTTTTTACTGTAAAATTTTTGAGATATGCCATTCAGAGTCCTATAAACACCTAATTTCAGAAAAAAACTAACGGTCTGTTTCTCCGTTTGGTGTCAGAGTGAAACTGAAAGTAGCAAAAATAAACAGAAATCATGAACTTACCGCACATTAGTAGAACAATCTGAATGAATTTGAAATTGTTTTTCATACTGTCGAAGATTCCAGCAAAATCTGATTTCGATAGATATTGTTAATGCTCACTGTTGTTTCTGAACCACACGCTCCCGACAGACAGCGATGAGTGCAGTGGCAGAGGCAGAAAGTGGATCGTGGATAGGGATGTGCACATCGATGCTGCAGTATATCACTGCGGTCAAGCCAGCCGCGGTTTGAAAATACACGGTCAAGCCAGCCGCCAAAAAAAGTATATACGCCTATTACTATAAATACGGCCCAGATAGCAAAATTTGTCTGGCCCACTACTGGGCCACATCCTTGCTTCAATTCCGGCCCAGTTCTGGCTGGGTCCCCGGCCCAAAACCGGTCCTCGCATTGAAAACAGACAAAAACAACTTCCTCTGGCCCAGATGCGGCCCACACCCTGTAAAAAGACTCTCATTTATGGATGTGGCCCAGATCTGGCCAGCACACTGGAAATTGACAAATCGTTTTGTGGCCCAGGTCTGTCCCAGGCACTGTAAAACAGATCTGGCTGAGATTCGGCTTGGTCCCCGGGCCAGATGTGGTCCAGAAACTGCTAAATGAAATTCAAGTGAAACACAATCAACCATTTAAAAAGATGAAGACATTTTATTATAAAATTAACAAATACACTATAAGTATTAACAATGAATAAACTACAAACATTTATTAACAACATACATTTTAAACCACTAAATACTAAGTTAATTATTTACTGTATATTAAATGGAGAAACAACATCCTTTCTTGCACATAAAAATTCTTTTAACAATAATTTCCAAATTTACACAAAAAAAATTCACCTTCACAAAGTGCTTTATAACCTACATTACGGTTTGTTTCAAATAAGCTTTACAGTGATGGAAAATAATAATTCAATTATGCAAACAAAATTAAATTCTGTAATGGAGCAAAAGACAGTGTGATTGTTCACCTGAAGTCATTTCAGTGTTGTTTCAGTTCAGTTCAATGAGTTCAATTCAGCTATAAGGCAGTTCTGCAGAAAACAGTAACGTCATAATTCAGCTCTGATGAGTTCTCATCCAATAGTGTCAATGCAGTCAGATCAATATTATTGAAAAGTAGGTGTCCAACTAAGCACGCCAGAGGCGATAGTGACAAGAACCCAAACTCCATCAGATGACAGAATGAAGAAAAAACCCTGGGAGAAACCAGACTCAGTTGAGGGCCAGTTTTCCTCTGGCCAAACAAATACAGTGTGATTATGATTCAGCTGCATCAGAAGTTAGATTGTGGACTGATGTCGTTTAGCTTGAGGACTGAACACAGCCCAATGGCATATGAAGAGGGAAGAGAAGTTGAAGTGGCCTTGCAGAGGTCTCGTCTAGTTCTCGTGATCTTTGCTGAAGATCTGTGCTGAAGACTGTTGTGTCGACAAGGTCTTCACAGCGGATCTGTCTCCAGAGCTTGTTTAGTTGTCATGTTCTCTGCAGACATTCAGGGCTGTTGTGGTCATCTCAACTGAGGTCATCTCATCTGTTCTGGAAATGGAATGAGACAGACAGACTAATTTTAGCATAAATGTCATTCTTCGTATGATGAAACAAGTATATCGGATGTTGTAGGTAGTTTTTCTGGTTATTGTTTACCTTATTTATGCAACATGACAATCCTAACATTCAACAAGATATGGGTCTTTAATATAGATTTAAACAGACAAATTGTGCCTGTCACCTGGGGCCTGATGTATAAAAATTGCATACTCACAAAAAAGTATTTGTAGTGGATGCGCTGCTTTAGAACACTTTTCCTATGGCATGCTGTGTTTTAATGTTTTAACTACAGCGACGATTGCTTGGTGCATAATAATTACACTTTAAATTAAAAGTCAAGCACTAAATAGCAGAACTCGAAAATATTTTTGCACGAATAATGATCAATGATGAGCACATCGTCTAAGCAGATAGCTTAGCAACATAATGGCATAATGACACTGAAGGAGTCGCGCGGTGATCATCCGACGAGTAGCTACTGTACACAGTACTGTACAACCTCTGCTGAACGCAGGTGTGCTACTGGTGTCCTGCACAAAAACACATTGTATTTAAGGCTAGATTTAGAAGGAAATGGTAAGATACGCACGTTTTATTTTAAAATGTTTGTCAGTGACGTGCTGAGTCGTACAATAATTTACGATGCAAAAATAAGCCTGAATATCTGTTTCAATTAAAAATATATAAACATTCTAAAATATAGGCTATGTTTACTTTATAGGCAAAAATGCATACATTTGAAAAAAAAAAAAATACTATTTGGCTACTAGAAAACGGTTCAAAATAACTCTTCACTGAAACCATTCTGAACAGTATTTTAAAGATTCATGTACGCACAATCTTCAGCTGACTGGGGTTTTATAAAGAGAATTTTGCGCAGGTTCTGGCATAAGCATGGTTTTATAAATTTGAACATTTGTGAAAATCTGGCTTTTGCGTACGCACACTTTTAGTATGAAATCTATGGAAAGTTTTATACATGAGGCCCCTGAACAACACTAAGAAGACTTATCATGCATCCACCCTTTCAATTTGCTGCCGGTTGCAGCCACCTCTTCATGGTCCCCTCATCCTCCTTTTAGCAGGGTTTCTCTGAACTGCAGCTTTGAAATAAGGAATACATATTGTAAGGTCATTATTAAGCCTTAAGCATTACTTTTCTTTAGCACCTATATTTGATAAATTGCATCCCAGAGTTTATGCATTTTTAAAATATGTGTGTAAAAAAAAAAAAAAAAAAAAAAAAAAAGATTTGGTGTCAGACTCCAACAGTGCGTTCAGGTTAACTTTAGATTATTATTGCACAAAATCATAGAAATTCCCTTTGCATTATAAACTTTTACAGTAAAAGGCATTATTGAAAGGCATTTTTTTTTCGACATCAAGGAAAGCCATCATTACCCTGCAAAGGTTGAACAAAAGTGACATCTGACATGGCATTTATGTTTATTGACACAGACTGTTTAAAGCGGCACATGTACAGGTATTTAGCCTACACATAGCATAATGCCACCTATATATATAAAAAAGGAACACTGAGGGCGAAGCTTCAATTTTATAACAGAATTATTATTGCTCTTATGTTTATTATTATAGAAGTTTTTGTGGGAAAAAGCAAGTTCTTCCACCCGAAATGTTGTGCTATACGTTAGGCCTATTATATGGCGCCACCGCATACTCTGACTCAATTCAATAATCACTCATTGGAAAAGATGAATTGACTGACTGATTTTAGTAGACAAAATATAACTCGACATCATTGCATTAGCTAACAGTGCTCCAGAGCTCAGCAGTTGTTCTAAACATATGTTATTCAAAACTATCACTCTCTGGGACCGAATGGATACTGACATTATGTTATCATTGCAAACCATTAATTAATCCATTTAAAAACACTACACTGAATATAAATAAATTAAATTGCTTACTGTTTTGCAGCTGATCCTTTCTCTCGATCATGAAGTGTTGACTGCAGGATTCTCTCAGGATTTAACAGGTAGAGCTAGACAGTGGTCCTGTCATATAAGGAGGATCCATTTATATCCGCTCTGATGGATAGATCCGTTTAGATCCACTCTGATGGACAAAAACAAAAACAAAAAACCTTCCTAAAACTTCCTAGCTCTTCCATCCAGATAGCAAAATTCTGTGTTTTTACTGTTATTTCTATTCCTTATTTTCTATTTTTATCCTTCTTGTTTATGTAAAGCACTTTGAATTACCATTGTGTATGAAAAATGCTATACAAATAAATTGTCTTGACTTGCCTCCTTTCATGTTTCCCTCCTTAAACCTGTGTCTACCTCCTCCACAGAACCCAAGTCACCAGTACCTCCTCCTCCCGAAGTCATTGAAGATCAAATCTACTAAGTGCAGGAGATCTTGAATTCTTGGTGATGG
Source organism: Culter alburnus (assembly GCA_028476615.1). NCBI lineage: Eukaryota > Metazoa > Chordata > Actinopteri > Cypriniformes > Xenocyprididae > Culter > Culter alburnus. Next base: position 42,686 of record JAOTNS010001948.1, on the reverse strand, counting down.
GTTGGCCGTCTAGAGGATCTCGTACACTGGGAGGGATATAGGCTAGAGGAAAGATCCTGGGTCAACTGAGACTATGTGTTGGACCCTACTCTCCTGACTGACCAAGGCCATGTTTACCACTGTGTGGCATCCCCTCTTCTTTTTATAACAGTCTGCAATCGTCTGGGGACTGAGGAGACAATTTGCTCAAGTTAAGGAATAGGAATGTTGCCCCATTCTTGTCTAATACAGGCTTCTAGTTGCTCAACTGTCTTAGGTCTTCTTTGTCGCATCTTCCTCTTTATGATGCGCCAAATGTTTTCTATGGGTGAAAGATCTGGACTACAGGCTGGCCATTTCAGTACCCGGATCCTTCTTCTACACTACCATGATGTTGTAATTGATGCATTATGTGTTCTGGCATTGTCATGTTGGAAAATGCAAGGTCTGTCTTGGATATACCTTTCAGCATTGATGGTGCCTTTCCAGATGTGGAAGCTGCCCGTGCCACACGCACTCATGCAACCACATACCATCAGAGATGCAGGCTTCTGAACTGAGCACTGATAACAACTTGTCATTGTCCTCTTTAGTCCGGATGACATGGCGTCCCAGTTTTCCAAAAAAAACTTCAAATTTTGATTCGTCTGACCACAGAATTGTTTTCCACTTTGTCACAGTCCATTTTAACTGAGCCTTGGCCCAGAGAAAACGCCTGCGCTTCTGGATCATGTTTAGATATGGCTTCTTTTTTGAACTATAGAGTTTTAGCCAGCAATGGCAAATGGCATGGCGGTTTGTGTTCACCGACAAATGTTTTCTGGAAGTATTCCTGAGCCCATGTTGTGATTTCCATTAGAGTAGCATTCCTGTATGTGATGCAGTGCCGTCTAAGGGGCCGAAGATCACGGGCATCCAGTATGGTTTTCCGGCCTTGACCCTTACGCACAGAGATTCTTCCAGATTCTCTGAATCTTTGGATGATATTATGCACTGTAGATGATGATAACTTCAAACTCTTTGCAATTGTTCTCTAAGAAGCTCCTTTCTGATATTGCTTTACTATTTTTTCACCACATAATTGGGGGAATTGGTGTTCCTCTGCCCATCTTGACTTCTGAGAGACACTGCCACTCTGAGAGGCTCTTTTTATATGCAATCATGTGCCAATTGACCTAATAGTTGCAAATGGTCTTCCAGCTGTTCCTTATATGTACATTTAACTTTTCCGACCTCTTATTGCTACCTGTCCCAACTTTTTTGGAATGTGTAGCTCTCATGAAATCCAAAATGAGCCAATATTTGGCATGACATTTCAAAATTTCTCACTTTTAATATTTGATATGTTATCTATATTCTATTGTGAATAAAATATAGGTTTATGAGATTTGTAAATGATTGCATTCTTTTTTTATTCACAATTTGTACAGTGTGTCCCAACTTTTTTGGAATCGGGTTTGTATGTTCAATAAACCTGCCATTGATTATATCCCATATCTCTGTGTTCCTCGACTATCCGCTGACACTATGTAAGGTACACTACCGGTCAAAAGTTTTTGGATGGTAAGATTTTTTTTTTAATGTTTTTTAAAAAAAAAAGTCTCTTCTGCTCACTAAGGCTTCATTTATTTGATCAAAAATACAGCAAAAACTGTAATATTGTGAAATATGTAATTTAATTAATATGTAATTAATATGTAATTTATTCCTTTGATCAAAGCTGAATTTTCAGCATCATTACATCATATTCAGTGTTGCATGATCCTTCAAAAATCATTCTAATATGATGATTTGATGCTCAAGAAATATTTATTATTATCATTGTATAAAACAGTTGTGTACAGTTTTCTTTTCAGGATTCTTTTGATGAACAGAAAGTTCAAAAGAACAGCATATATCTGAAATAGAAAGCTTTTGCAACATTATAAATGTTTATACTGTCACTTTTGATCAATTTAATGCAACTTTGCTGAATAAAGGTATTAATTAAAAAAAAAAATGACTTACTGACCCCAAACTTTTGAACAGTACTGATAAAGCAATCTTTTAAAATACTGAATTAGGATGATAATTCAGTATTTATCATCTGATAAATGATAAATACTGAAAAAAAACCCAAAGGAGCGGCTACCAGACGCTCCACCAGACACACAAAAAAAAAACAAAACACAAAAACTCAGGAGGGAGGTGGACAGGAGGAGGACCAGGGGGAGGGATGGTGGGCCAGGTCTAGAGTCTCCAACTGAAGGCCAGGGGGGAGCCGGGGGAACAGACCATGGAGGCTCTAGAGGGATCGGGGTTCTGGCTAGTTGCCAAGGCGGTGCTGGAGGAACTGACCAAGCGGGTGCCAGCAGGTCTGGAGTCCTGGCTGAGTGCCAGGGCGGTGCTGGAGGAACAGACCAGGTGGGTTTCGATGGTTCAGACGGCCTGGGCGGTGGTGGCAGGGCAGAAGGCTTGGATGGCGGCAGCAGCAGGGCTGACCAAGGGTGCTCCGTGGCCGTATCAGGGAGAGCGGGCAGCTCGGTGACGGCGTCTGACACACCTCAGACCACTTTTTCATCACTTTTAAGGGCACCTAACTCAACACACACTCCACCACATGTTAATTTTTTGGTGAAACCTACGCTCCCACTCACCATCCCACCTATCCTATGTGGTCTCATCCACACTTCCTCCCCCTAACCAGTTCTCATCACTGGACACTAACAATGCTACTGACACTCTTTGCACTTTGAAGGGACAAAGAAACATCGAATCTGCCACGACAACGGTTGCAGAGGAGTGGTTTACACATTTTCAACCCAAGCCGTCAAAACGCTGTGACTTTATCAGAGAAGGAATGCCATTCCAGACCGGAAGTAACAATAGTAAAAATAGCTCTATGGACAAAACCTATGTAAGTGAGAAGTCACAGGCTATATAGAGCATCTGAAGGGAAGTGCTCTAGAGGAGCTTATTATTCACTCTGAGTTTCACTAAAGCACTTCACTAAAGACCGGCACTGTCCTCTCCAGCTCTTCTGTCACTTTCAACTTTTATTATACCATTTCTTTTGGGATTTCCTTTTCAAATCTAGGAACTGTTTTATTTGAAGCTAATCAAAATTCAGAAAGAAAATATTTGACATGGGGGTCATATGGTGTTTATGGAGTCTGACTGGTAAGTATTTTTATGGCTTCATTTCTGTTTATTTTTATTTGCCTACAAACTAACCATTCTATTATTATCCATATTTAACTTTCATGTTTTATTAGACTAATATAAATATTTGTTCATGAAAACTCAATCAGTTGACTCTCCAGAGTATTTGTGTTTGTGTTCAGGTGTGTTTGTTGCTGATGCAGTGAAGTCAGAGTCAGTGACTGAGGGAGAATCAGTCTCTCTGAACTCTAGTTTCACTCAAATACAGACACTTGAAGACATCGAGTGGAAGTTTGGTGACTTTCTCATAGCTAATGTAATGAACAACGAGAGCGTGTTTTATGATAGTGATGATGGGAGATTCAGAGACAGACTGAAACTGGATCATCAGACTGGATCTCTGACCATCATCAACAGCAGAACCACAGACTCTGGACTTTATACAGTCTCCAGCAGTGAAAGAGACACGATCAACACCATCAATCTCACTGTCTATGGTGAGGAGAGAATTACTATCCTGTTACATCTGTGCACTAAATTCACCAGATAATGTTACTGAGAATATGATAAAATGATGGAGAATTCTGTGATGATGCTGATCATTTGTGCATTTTATCCAAACAAATCACAGTGATTTCTACTAAATCTGATTTATTCTGTCACGTTTTCAGCTCGTCTGCCTGTTCCTGTCATCAGCAGTAACTCTTCACAAAATTCCTCATCATCATGTTCATTGGTGTGTTCAGCTGTGAATGTGAGTCATGTGACCTCTCTCTGGTTCAAAGGAAACAGTGTATTCTCCAGCATCAGAGTGTCTGATCTCAGCAGCCGGTCTGATCTTCTTCTCCATCTGGAGTGTGTGGATGATTCCTACAGCTGTGTGCTGAACAATCCCATCAGAAACCAGACTCAACACCTCAACAACACTCAGCTCTGTCACACATGTGCTGCAGGTACTTCACTGATGATATCTGGTGTTTATTTATATTTTCACAAACTAAATGAACAATAATTATATATTTATGTTACTCATTTCTTCTCTCACAAGAGTGTTGTGGCTTTACTGAAGCTGTGATCCGATTGCTCTCTCTGCTCTGGTGGGCGTGGCTACTGTGGCAGTTCTGGTTTATGACATCAGATCCAGAAGTCTTGAACAAGAAGAGCGTCCAGAAATATCCATCAAACTCTGATTAATCAGTTACTGAGGAAGGTAGAGATGTTCTTGAACAACTGTAGACATGATATTACAAGAAATATAATTGTAAAAATCATATATGACTATCTGTCATAATAAAGAGAAAACACAAATATTTTAGGAATTAACTTTGTTAATGAAAGTACAGTTCAGTCAGGACCACTTAAGTCAAAAATTACAAGAGACAAACTTTTTAGTCATTTTTTCTTGGCATATTTTGCTAAAGTTACATTTGGCGGTATGGCTCTGTTCTAAATTCCCCGGCTCTGTTCTAAATTTCCATGAAAGCTAAGACGGCAACAGCAGCAGCTTCTGGGGACAACCTCCCATTTTTTAACTCAGAGAGCAGCACAAAATCCCCTACTGAGAAACAGAGCATGCATCAATAACAACAAGTTTAAGCAGACATATGCGCCTTATTTTAGAGTTCGCAATTGAGTCCATAGAAATCAGATCAGCAGATATGGGTGTGGTTGGAATTTGCGAATCAGCTGATAGCGGAGCTTGACTACGAGGCCTGCCTGAACTAACGCAGAATGCTTGATTTGTTAATTTGTTTGTTCATGTTCATTCACAGTGCATTAACTAATGTTAACAAGATTTTAATAATGTATTAGTAAATTATGAGATTAACATTAACAAAGATTAATAAATGCTGTAGAAGTGCAGTTCATTATTAGTTCATGTTAACTAATGTTACATTTATATGACATTTACATATTTGGCAGACGCTTTTATCCAAAGTGACTTACATTGCATTATACTATACATTTGTATCTGAGTATGTAGTTAACTAATGTTAACTACTGAACCTTATTGTAAATTTACCAGTAGTCTTTATTGACACATAATAACCAATAAATGTAATATTTATTATGGCCTCCTTTGGCCTTTATTACACCTTGCATTCCTGCTGCCTTGTTTTCATGTACTTTTACACACTCTCTGTTGTTATTGACCGTAATTGGACATCTTAATAATACAAAAGTAATAAAAGTATAAAGTGATTTCCTGCTTGATGAGATAATAATCTTGAAAACAGTTATCTAAATAAAAGCATTGATAAGATTATTACTTGTGTTTGCTGACAGATTGTTGGGGTTATGACATGTTTTTAATTTCCTTGATGTTTTATTGGAGTATGAGTGAATATAGTGATATAGTGTTTGTTTTTTTCTGCTGTTTCTCAGTGTTTAATCTCTCATGTGATGATGTTTTTAGTGTGAACAGACAGACCTTAATAAGTGGAAATCATTTTCTTTGAATAAAAGTGATTATATTTGTTAGATTATTTAGTTTTTAGTCAGGAGAGATTTTTTAATTGTTATTTTGGGTCAAGTGCACATTTGAAAGATTTGTTCTTGTGAAATAAAACAATAAATCATTTAAAAGTTAAGGATCTGCATGTACCAATAACTTGACAAGAAGGAAGAAGGATGATGGAAGATATGATGCCAGGACAGAGATTAGCAGAATTGTATAGCTTAACTATACATGCAAGTGCAAGCTATTCCGTTTTTCTTTAATAGAAGTCATGTATAATGCCAGCACAAAACTTGCTTTTGAAAAGTGGGGCATGGTTAAAGCATAAATCATTTATTGTGTTTTTTTTTTAAATCACAATTATAACTGTTCTTAAAATAAATTAGGCTAACATTAGATGCTCATGAAGAATCAGTTGCAGAACCAACTGTCAGACACATGAAGGAAGTAGACTAGGTTACATATATATACATATAGTGCAAAAAAAACCAAACATATTTCTTCTTTCGGTTGGTAAAACATCCCACTACCCATTTTTCCAGAGTCACAGAGTCTCTGAAGGGAAGTGCTCTAGAGGAGCTTATTAGTCATTCTGAGCTTCACTACAGACCCACAGCACTGTCCTCTCCTGATCTTCTGACACTTTCTACCTTTATTAGACCATTTCAGTTGGGATTTCCTTTTCTGATCTAGGAACAAACAGAATGGTTTGTTTGTAGGCAAATAATAATAAACACAGAAATGAATCCATAAAATACTTGCCATATAGACTCCATGAGCACAAACAGAATATATATGAATATAAACATGTCAAATATTTTCTTTTTGAATTTTGATTAAGGGTATTAAATAAAAACAGTATCCATCTTTCTTTTTCATGTTTTATTAGACTAAAGTAAATATTTGTTCATGATGTTAAACTCCAAATCCGGTGACTCTCGAGTATTTGTGTTCAGGTGTATTTGTTGCTGATGCAGTGAAATCAGAGTCAGTGACTGAGGGAGAATCAGTCTCTCTGAACTCTAGTTTCACTCAAATACACAGAGATGAAGAGATCCAGTGGAAGTTTGGGGACTTTATCATAGCTAAAGTAAAGAACAAGGAGAGTGTGTTTTAGCATTTATTCATTCTATGTAGCTGAATAACGTTTTTACATAGTCCTGCAAATGCATTTAATTACAGCTTGATTGAAAATGAGGGATAATAAAAATGTTCTCAAATATTTAACTTCAAATTTTCATGCTTTATTCACAAATTACATCTCCAAATTCTTCTCAAGCAGTATGCTGTTCTTTGAATATCAGATTTTTTAAATGCTCCACTTTTCAGTCTTGATTTCTCATCTACAACCCACATGCGTGAATGACATCTCTTCTGCGCGCAGCACGCGCGCATCATCACTTCCCACATTCACGCTCGATCTTCTATTTCGCTCGCGCAAATACTTTTTATTTTTGACAGTCATGGGGTGGGACTTGACTTATTTCAGTGTAACCTCAAATGTCATTAGTCAATTCAGTTTTTCCGGAAGTCTGTTGTGATTGGACGCCTGTTGTAAAACGATTAGATATGGCTTCATCATTGGACCAGATGCAAGTGGGTTAAACTTTATTTATTGACTGATTGATTGCATTATTATTATAATATGTCCTTACCAGATACTATATATTAACTTGATTTATTATTATTTTTAAGGAGCTGCTGCTGGGGAAAAATGAGAACACATAGTTATATTTGCTGTAGCTCGTCGGCGCCGATGGCCTCATGGGCAGCGCGTCGACATGTAGCGCCAATGCGCAACGGGCGACCCGAGTTCAAGTTCTGGCTCGTGGTCCTTTCCTGATCCCGTCCCCCTCTCTCTCTCCCACTTCGCTTCCTGTCTATTCACTGTCCTAAAAAAATATTTGCTGTAGTTCACAGCTACATTACCACTATAGACCTTATGTAGCCCCGCCTCTATTCAGCGCTGCGCTCGTTGTCTTTTGACTTCTTGCTTGTATTTCCACAGCGATCTTATGTATTTATGAATGAATTGCTCATTTTAAAATCTTCCTGGTTTACTGACATTTGTTGAGACACCTGCTTTAAACATAATGCTCATGATAACTTTCATTAACTCTACAACACGTAAATTGTAGCGCCCCTCTCCCTTAAACTTATGTAAAAGGGGCCCTGGATTTGTTTGTGGCTAGATCTCTCTAAATATTCTCTAATTATTATTACCTTTATTTCATTAAACATTTTCTCTGATTTTGGTATTGATTATTAAGCTATTAAAATAACCACACCGTCTGTTAAATGAAATTGAACTTTGATTAGTTTACTTAAGGCAAATAAAATAAATAATAAATAACAGAAAATAAATTATCAAGTTTTCACCTTTACAGATGCACAATAATAAAGTCTGCCCTCAAAATCAACAAATTACAGATACAACACTTTGTAGTTGTTCAATATAATAAGGACACTTAATGCAAAAATATCTCAAATTATCACACAATATAATATAAAATTTGTGATTAATACTCAAGTCCAACTAATCAAAATAATTTGTTCACCCAAACATCCAAAAGAGTATTCAGAAACTAATTTTCAATGTTCAAAATGGCCATAAACAAATTATGTAGGCTAACCCGTTGCAGGCCTGACAGGCCTACGTTACTGGGTTTCGTGGAGGCACAAAACAGCTTGCCGCTTCGCTCAATGAGCAAATAAAACAACAGCGGTCTTACCAGCGCTAGTCCGCGACTGCTCTTGTGTGATGCACTTTCTTCTCGTACAGTCCGGGAAGAAGGTAATGCAGACCGAGGAACCTGTCCACCGATGCCAGAGGAACCACTGAGAAGTCCTGGTATCTCAGGGCACTATCTGGGAGGTCTCCAGTGAATCCTCCCCTCGTGAGGATATCGCACAGAGCTACGAACCGATTGCCCTCAACTCTGTGTTTTTGCCTCACTGCGCCTCCGCGAAAACAGAATGTAAACCATTTCATTAATGCAGCAAGAAGAAGAAAAAAAAAATCAGAGAAGAGGGAGATATGTAATGTATATCAAACTAGCTGCAATTTAGCAAACTGTTGCTTACCTCCAGTTCGTGTTGCATTATGAATAAACCATAGGCTAACCATGTCTTCCAAGCCACCTGTAATAGCCTGCCTGTATACACATGTTTACCACTGTGTGGCATCCCCTCTTCTTTTTATAACAGTCTGCATGTCAAGCTTATTTGTTTATGTGCACAATATCCCCGCTTGAAAGGGAGGGAAACATCATCGATGGAGCCTTGACTGGATTTCACTCTTCTTTTTTATTGAAAGTATCAAATATGCCAGCAAGAAAGGTGAAAAACCTTTAACAGAAACAAAGATACAGAAAATATAAATGAATTGTATGTAAAACTTATTAAACATCCGTTTTATCATTGAGGCTTTTTTTTTTTTTTTTTTATACATGAAGCATTCTCATATGAAGTTATTAACAAGGTTAATATCTGTATCTGCCACATCTACATTCCAGAAAACGAACCTAAACACATACAATTGCAAAATGCACACGTAAAATTAGAATTATCATACTATCTTAACGATCTATTTTAATCACGTGGACTGAAGAAATAATCGTTAATTTCTCCCGTGATCAAAGTGAAAGGCAAACGCAGATAAACAAATCAATGCACTAGTACCTCAAAACCCTTAAAATCCACAACAAAGAACTAAAATTAACTTGAAACAAAAATTAGGTCATAAACCCTCCAGCGCCGAGCACAGACATAGTTGCTGTGTCATGAACCGGGACGGCATCTGTCGCCACACCACAACATCATCCCGCTTCACCCACAGACGCAAAAAGTGAATTATTAAGGGTGCTCACCGGCTTCCACTCCGGGATTCGATGATGTTGGACGTCTGTGCACTTTTCTTTATTGCGTTCAGCCAGGAATTTACGCAGAGCTCGCCAGCCGCGCTCCTCACAGCACTGGATTTTTTTTCAGTTCCTCTTTTCCGCCCCTTGCTCCGATTGGCTGAGACTACTATAGTTCTTTATTTATTATTTATATTTTTCCATGTTATTTATTTATTTGTTTATATTAAATTTGTAATTAATTTATATCTTTCTCAGTTTGACTTGACACCTCCCACTCGATTTTCCTTGGATACAAGTGGAAATCGCAATGCTTAGAAGGCAAACTGTTTGGCACTACTAATTGTAGAGACAAGTTAGATTGTTTTACTAAATTACTTGTTCATTTGCTCTTCAATTGGAAGAAGGACCACCAGTCTTCTGACGTCTCTGTGAAGAACGGTACTTGGGATCTTCTCTTTGCGTCTTTTTGACACTGGATGGTTCTTAGTTGTTGCTTTTGAGGGCTTTGTGATAGGAACAGGGTAACTTGGGAAGGTTCGGACATTGATGTCTCTTACGGTACCCTTGCTGTCTTGATTGACACTGATTACTCCTCCAAGTTTGAACTGGCCTCTGAGTGCATTTTGATCCGCTATCCAGACAATGTCTCCAATTGCAACGTTCCTATGCATGGTATGCCACTTTGTCCTTAAGAATAAATTAGGACCTGCAAGCTGGCTCCAGTGTCTCCAGAATTTATCCACCATCGACTGCATTGTTTGGAGGCATTTGAATGGGTAACTGGAAAAGTCAAATGTTTTGACATCACCGCTTTGGGATGCTCGCCCCAGCAGTAGTGCATTTGGAGTTACATACTGGATGCAGTCTTCCTGGGCTTGTGCTCTGGCATCGATGGGCCGTTCGTTTGCGAGATTGGCTGCCATTTGAAGGACTGTTTGGAATTCACTGTAAGTGAGAGTAGACTCGACTCCACAGTTTTGGAGTGCCCTTTTTAGAATGCGTACTGCAGCTTCTGCAGCTCCATTTCTGTGTGGAGAATTGGCTGGATGGATTTTCCACATCCACTCTGTTCCATTTTGTGCGGCCATTTCTCCTAGAGCGGACTTGTCGATGCCCTCCAAGAATTTGTAAAGCTCCTGTAGAACTGGTCTTGCCCCAATGAAATTGGTTCCTGGATCTGAATAGATCTTCTTAGGATAGCCCCTAACTGCAGCAAATCTTTGGAAGGCCATTAAGAAACTTTCAGTTGATTGGGTGTTTACCAGCTCTGCATGGATTGCTCTGCTTGACATACAGCAAAAGACAACTCCCCAGACCTTCATAGAAGCTCTTTTCTTAACATCATCTCTCACCAGGTAGGGTCCAAAGAGATCCACTGTTGTAAATTCGAAGGGTACAGCTGGCTGCGACCTCTCTGGTGGTAAAATCACCCATCACTTGTTGGCATTTCTTTGCTTTGGTCTTCCGACACTGAACACAGCTGTCAACAACCTTTTGGGCTATTCGTCTACCCCTGATGACCCAAGCCTTCCTCCTCATCCTAAGTAAAGTTTCAGCCAAACCCCCGTGGCTTTCTCTGTGAGATTCTCGGGCTAGCAGTGTAGACACCCATGCGTTGTAGGGAAGGATTGGAACACTAACTTGATCTTCTTTAAAAACCTGCACTCTTCCGCCACAAACCAATAGCCCAGAGTCTGGATTCTTATAGGCTACCAGCCTGTCTTTGGTGGTGTTGGGGAAGGTTATACCTTCTTGCGCAGCAAGGAAAATGTCTCGTAGGGCGTCTTCTCTTTCCCTCACTGATATGGTTCCTGTTGAAGAGACTGCCTCCCACTTTGGGTTGTTTAGGGTCCGATCCCTGCCAAGGAACTTCTTCACTGCTCTCCAAACCCAAGCTACTGTTTTAACTAGTCTGGATAGATCACTGAATCTTTCCACAATGAATAAGTTTTGGACAGCTAATCCTGCAGGTGGTCTTCTGGGATATATTTGGACTTGGATAAGATCCTCATTTTGCCTTGATAATTCAACTGGTTCCTGCGTTTTCGCTTTTAGACCTTGCCAGTGCAGCTGCAAATGCCTTCTTTTGAAGCTTACTGATGCTTTCTCGGGCAGAAGCTGCCAAATCCTTTGCTGACTTGACTGGCCATTCATCTACTGGTAAGCTCAAGAACTTCGGCCCATTCTGCCACTCTGAATTTTCATCAAGATTTTGAGGATTAGCCCCCCTAGTGATCATATCTGCAATGTTCTGTGGACCTGGTATCCACCACCATTCCTGCGCCTTCGTAATTCCTTGGATTTCTCCAATCCTGTTAGCGAAGAATGTTTTGTAGCCATAGCTTTCTCGCTGTATAGCGCCAAGGACTGTTTGGCTATCAACCAAGTGGTACCATTTTCCAACTCGAATTTGGCAATGCTGCTCAAAGTACTTCCGCAGCCGCGAAGCGAACACTGCTCCGCACATCTCTGCTTTGACAGCGTCTCCTTTTGTGGTCTAATGGTGTCAGTTTGGCTTTGGACTCCACAAGTTTGATCACTGATCCCTGATCAGAGTTCCATCTTAGGTACATTACCGCACCATAAGCATTTTCGCTCCCATCTGAAAAGGTTATCGCGCAGGGTTCACCATTGGAATTTGGAGGAGTTAAAGCCCTAGGGAATTTAATCTGGCCAAGCTGGACGCATTCCTCAAAGAGCTTAACCGCGTCTTCTCTTAGACCGTCCGAGAGGGCAGTATCCCAACTTTCACTGACTGGAACCTTTCCATCTTTCGCCTCTTGGAAAGCTCTGTGGACTAGAATTGCCCCCTTCTGTTTGGCGGGAGTCACTAGGCCTACCGGATCATACACCCCTGATATCTGACTCAACAACTCCCTACGTGTCAGTGGATTCGGTGTCTGGGTTCTGACTTGCTCTTGTGAGAGATTTTGACCTAGTCTCATTTTCTTTTTTCTCTTTGAGAAATTGATTGATGTCATCACATGGAGCTTGTCATCTTCCACGTCATAACCCAGGCCAAGTGCTTTATTGTCGTCCTCATGCATTTGGTTTGGTAGAACCATGATCTTTTCCTTGATTACAGAGGGCTCATTTTCTGGGTCACCCCTCCCACTTTGACCTGAGAATACCCATGGCTTAAGAAGAAACCCTCCTGCCTTTAAGATCAGCTCCACATTTGCAGTGATGGACCTCAGCTGGTGAAAGTCGTTGTGGGACGTGAGAATGTCGTCAACATAGCTGTCTTGATGGAGCACTCTGCGCTCTTCCTCAAGGTGAGCAAAGGAGGAGGATGGCAAATTAGCAGTTTCACGCATTGCTAGCTGCGCGATGCACCCTGCTGGTTTGTCTCCAATGTTGACTCGTGTGACTGCATATTCCTCCAGCTCCTTGTCTTCAGAGTTTCGCCAAAGGAATCGGTGTAGATGCATTTCTCTGTCCTCTAACCAAACTGAATTGTACATCTTCTTGATGTCCCCTAATGCCGCGTACACTCCACTCCTGAACCTCAGCAGGACAGCACGTATCTGGTTAAGAAAGTCTGGACCTTTCACTAACAAATCGTTCATGCTGACACCTCTGAATCTTTGGCTGCTGTTCCAAACAAGCCTCACTGGTGTTGTGACTGAGTGAGGGTTAGGAGCAATAAGATGGCTTACATACCATACAGGCCCAATCCAATTAGCAATTGTGTCTTTGGATAACTTTACTGCAGCCCCTCTGTCAAGCATGTCCTGCACCTGAGCGCTGTAAGCAGCCTTCCATTCAGGTTCTTTGGCTAGCTGTTTCTCCATCCTCAAGAACGTAGCCTCAACTGCACTCCTGTTGTCTGGCAAGGAAGCTGGGTCCTCCAACCAAGGACTTTGCGTGCCAGTGTGGTTCTTTGCTGTGGTTGTCTTTTATGACATAAGAGAGGCCTTCTCTTACTATTTCGAATTCCCTCTCCTCAGCAAGAGTCATTTCCTTCCCACCAGGTTGGCAATTTCCACAGCGACAGCCACCACATTTAGGCTCACATGCTGCACCAATGGAATCCCACTTCCACCACTCCAGAAAGTCTCGGGTGCTGGTTGGTGTGCTTGATTCATGAAATCTGGCTAATGGCTTGTTTGGTGGACAGTACTCTGTTACTTCCTCATACTTCACAGCTGCCATTCTCATCGACCTCGCGAAGTGCGTTTTGGACCTGTGAGCTGATACAGCAACCTCTTCGAAAAGCTCGGGGTGAGTTCCTCCAACTGTCTTTCCCAGGGGACCGTCCCATAGAACCAGGTCTCCAACCACCCTGACTCTCTGTGGGGCTAGCTCGCCTTCTCGATGGCTTATAAGCAGCTCGACTACTTTAGGCCTCTCAAGTTCGACAAGGGGAACATCTGGAAAGAAATTTTGCAATTGCTCAGCCAGCACTGTTTTGTGAATCTCGGCGATGCTTTCTAATCCATAGCAAGCCAACTGATGTGACCTGAGAGTGCCCTGGAGAGTTCTTACTCTGATTTTTAGAAGATACCGCTTGGTCTTTACACAAACTTTCACCCCTCCGACTCCATGGATGACAAGAGTGATTCTTTCACCTCTCAGGTTCAGACGATTTGCAGCACTGTGTGTTATATAATTAGTGTCTGATGCTAAGTCAATTAATGTTCCAATTTTCTGTCCCGCATTAGCGGTCACATTGAGAAGCATCATGATTACTGGCAGTTCTAGCAACCCACATTCTGCTAGTAAACTTGGCTGTTCTTTCGTCATATTAAACGCTCTTGCTGCAGTGTTTGAGAACACACTTCGGCATTGCTGTGCTAATTCTGGTGGAAGTTTACTGAGGAAGTCTTCTTGATCTTTTGTGTAGTCTTTTCTGCCTTTGCCTCCTTCAGTATGAAACTTGCTCTTTTTCTGGATAGCACTGCTTTCCTTTCTTTCAGCACTTGGGCATAAATAGTAGTGATGCTCAGGAACACTCTCGTCTTCACAGGCTTGGTTTTTGCATAGATAGGTGGGTTTGCAGAATGAATGGTCCTCGTGGATTTCGAGACACCTTTAACAAGCTCCCAGTTTTCTTACTGCAGCCTTTTTGTCTGCTAGCTTCAGTGACCGGAACTGTCTGCAGAAGTAGAGCTTCCTTTTATGTCTAACGTCACCACAGACTACACACCCTGATTGGTCGTTGCTTGATTTTGTGGACTTTGTTCTTGCCCACCTTGGCTCGGTTCTTGACTCCCTTCTGTTTGATTCCTCATCCCTTAGCTGTTCGAGCTGCTCGTAAATGCTCTCTTGCTTTTTGAGGAATGCTAACAGATTATCAAACTGGTTGTCTGGTGTGATGGAGCTTTGCTGGTCAGAGACATGAACAAGCCATTCTTTCTTGAGAGACTCAGGTAGTTTCCCTTCAATTGACTTTGTCACTAAAGGATTTTTAATAGCGCCAGTGTTTCCAAGGTCACTCAAATCTCCAAGTGCTTTTTCTACTGCTTGGATTAATTCGACTATTTTCCGTGGGTGGTGACTTCTTATAGCAGGTATTTTTTGCAAATCCTCCACTATTTCAATAGCAATAGCTGTCACATTTTCCGTAGCGATTTTCCAAGACACGGAAAATATCATCTGCTGTATTATGAGCGGTGAGGCGAAGATCTCTTACAATCCTCTCTTCGAGACTGTCAAGCACCTGAATCTTCTTAACCTCCTTGGAACCAGTAGGCTCACCCTGCTTTTGAAGTGCTTCCCAGTCTCTTTTCCATCTGTGAAAGTCACATTTGTTACCTGTAAACTTTGGGAGGGACGTGGGCTTTAACTTAATTGTTGCCACAGGGTAGCTAGAGATTGTCGGTGGAGGTGTTATCTTCTCTGCCTCTTCCTCTCGTCTCGCACAAATGAAATCAGCTTTTCTCGAAACTAATCTGGTAACGTTGAGTTCGAGACTTCTCAGGCCTTGGCGGAAGTTATTTTGATCACCTGATGGGATGCACCGCTGCCACCGGCTGTACAGGTCTTTTGCAGTCTTTACTAAATTTTGAAGGTGACTGAGCATGAAGTCGTATGCTTCGTGATTTCCATCTGGAACTACTGCTGCGACGCGTTCACTTTCAGCTTCAGCAACCTGCAGCGCTGTGGACAATTCAAGATCTCCATAATTGGCCCAGAGAGTTTCTTGAAGAAGACCTTTAATTTCTTTCAGTTTTAAGTCACACTCACTCGCAGTCTTTTCAAGGTCGCCTTTTTGCTGTTCTGTTAACACAGCTGACTTGTCTGCGTCCAGCTCCGCCTCTAATTCTGCGACGATGCCCGTTTCAAGATCATCATTCGCTTCCATGACTTTCTCTGCTTGCTTATTGAGTTTACTTAAACTGTCGTGAAGATCATCTTCCGTCATCTCTTGATAAGCTCTGGTTATGGTGTTAATTAGTCGTGTGAATGCTCTTTTCTCCACTGTCCTTTCTGCTTTCAGCTGCTCGAGTGACTTCCCGGTCGCTTGCTCGGCCATTTTGCTTTCAGTTAATGTTGGGAAGAAATTTATAATTTCTTCAAACAGTGTCTCTTGTCTCTTTAAGTGTCACAGGTTTCCAGCTGCTACTGGTTTCCCGGTTTTTCACCGTCAAGCTTATTTGTTTATGTGCACAATATCCCCGCTTGAAAGGGAGGGAAACATCATCGATGGAGCCTTGACTGGATTTCACTCTTCTTTTTTATTGAAAGTATCAAATATGCCAGCAAGAAAGGTGAAAAACCTTTAACAGAAACAAAGATACAGAAAATATAAATGAATTGTATGTAAAACTTATTAAACATCCGTTTTATCATTGAGGCTTTTTTTTTTTTTTTTTTTTTTAATACATGAAGCATTCTCATATGAAGTTATTAACAAGGTTAATATCTGTATCTGCCACATCTACATTCCAGAAAATGAACCTAAACACATACAATTGCAAAATGCACACGTAAAATTAGAATTATCATACTATCTTAACGATCTATTTTAATCACGTGGACTGAAGAAATAATCATTAATTTCTCCCGTGATCAAGTGAAAGGGCAAACGCAGATAAACAAATCAATGCACTAGTACCTCAAAACCCTTAAAATCCACAACAAAGAACTAAAATTAACTTGAAACAAAAATTAGGTCATAAACCCTCCAGCGCCGAGCACAGACATAGTTGCTGTGTCATGAACCGGGACGGCATCTGTCGCCACACCAACATCATCCCGCTTCACCCACAGACGCAAAAAGTGAATTATTAAGGGTGCTCACCGGCTTCCACTCCGGGATTCGATGATGTTGGACGTCTGTGCACTTTTCTTTATTGCGTTCAGCCAGGAATTTCCGCAGAGCTCGCCAGCCGCGCTCCTCACAGCACTGGATTTTTTTTCAGTTCCTCTTTTCCGCCCCTTGCTCCGATTGGCTGAGACTACTATAGTTCTTTATTTATTATTTATATTTTTCCATGTTATTTATTTATTTGTTTATATTAAATTTGTAATTAATTTATATCTTTCTCAGTTTGACTTGACACTGCAAACGTCTGGGGACTGAGGAGACAAGTTGCTCAAGTTAAGGAATAGGAATGTTGCCCCATTCTTGTCTAATACAGGCTTCTAGTTGCTCAACTGTCTTAGGTCTTCTTTGTCTCATCTTCCTCTTTATGATGCGCCAAATGTTTTCTAGGGTGAAAGATCTGGACTGCAGGCTGGCCATTTCAGTACCCGGATCATTCTTCTACGCAGCCATGATGTTGTAATTGATGCAGTATGTGGTCTGCATGTCATGTTTGGAAAATGCAAGGTCTTCCCTGAAAGTGACGACTCTGGATGGGAGCATATGTTGTTCTAGAACTTGGATATACCTTTCAGCATTGATGGTGCCTTTCCAGATGTGTAAGCTGCCCATGCCACACACACTCATGCAACCCCATACCATCAGAGATGCAGGCTTCTGAACTGAGCGCTGATGACAACTTGGGTTGTCCTTGTCCTCTTTAGTCCGGATGACATGGCATCCGTTTTCCAAAAAGAACTTCAAATTTTGATTCGTCTGACCACAGAACAGTTTTCCACTTTGCCACAGTCCATTTTAAATGAGCCTTGCCCAGAGAAAACGCCTGCGCTTCTGGATCATGTTTAGATATGGCTTCTTTTTTGACCTATAGAGTTTTAGCGGCAACGGCGAATGGCACAGTGGATGTGTTCACCGACAATGTTTTCTGAAAGTATTCCTGAGCCCATGTTGTGATTCCATTACAGTAGCATTCCTGTATGTGATGCATGCCGTCTAAGGGCCCGAAGATCACGGGCATCCAGTATGGTTTTCCGGCCTTGACCCTTACACACAGAGATTGTTCCAGATTCTCTGAATCTTTGGATGATATTATGCACTGTAGATGATGATAACTTCAAACTCTTTGCAATTTTTCTCTGAGAAACTCCTTTCTGATATTGCTCCACTATTTTTCACCCGCAGCATTGGGGGGAATTGGTGATCCTTTGCCCATCTTGACTTTCTGAGAGACACTGCTACTCTGAGAGGCTCTTTTTATACCCAATCATGTTGCCAATTGACCTAATAAGTTGCAATTGGTCCTCCAGCTGTTCCTTATATGTACATTAACTTTTACGGCCTCTTATTTCTACCTGTCCCAACTCTTTTGGAATGTGTAGCTCCATGAAATCCAAAATGAGCCAATATTTGGCATGACATTTCAAAATGTCTCACTTTCAACATTTGATATGTTATTTATATTCTATTGTGAATAAAATATAAGTTTATGAGATTTGTAAAGTATTGCTTTCCTTTTTTATTCACAATTTGTACAGTGTCCAACTTTTTTGGAATCAGGTTGTATTAATTTGATCATTAATTTACTTGTTTCACTTTCACTGTCTATTTAGGCCTACTCTTTTAGGCTATTTAAAATTTACTTAGGCATAATTTTATTATCACAGGAAATGTGAAGCGTTGTCCTTGTCCGTCATTTGGCAATTGTTGATAAAGAAAAATGTCACGTCGCGATATTGGAATATCACTATAAATCCTACTTCAACATGCTGATAACGGTAGGCTACGTCTTAATTTATTTTTCTCTTGTGGCCCATATACTGTAGTGAAAAAAAAAATGACAAGAAGTATTTTGTGTTAAACAAATTGTTGAAATAAAGCTGCTTTTCATTAACTGATCAGTGTTCAGACACATTATAGACTGTTAATAATTTTAATTGTAGGCCTATAATTCGTTGTATAAATGTCTTTAAATAGGCTAATTTTCAGTGACGAGTAAGCTAATCTATCAAATCTTTTATTATCCTCGCAGTGTGTCGGTTATGTGGTGATGCACTTTGAAATTAGCCTATTGTAATCTATAATATCAATTTAATAATAAAAGTAGGCCTATCCTAATAATAATAATTTAATATATAAATTGGAAATGCTAAATTCGCTTATATATTCTAAGTTCTAAATTCTAAATATCCATAGCTGATGCTTTTGATGATATACTGTAGATAGTGTTGGGTCAATCGGCGCAACCCAGCATGGAGGCTTACCGTGCATAATCCAAACGCATAGTATGAGCAGTCAAGTCACAGCTCGACCATCGGACCGCATAGTGTGAGCACATAAATCGTGCGCTTTGGCTTTACATCGCACGCAATCTACTTGTACAGTGTGAGTTGGTAACCTTGCTGAATTCGCACAGTGTATGCCCACCTTTAGTAAAATAAGCGATACGCAATGGTTTTCCACCATCGCGAGTCTCTCACGTGCAGATGAGCGCTGTTTCTTGAGAATCAGCAAAGCAACTTTGTCATCCGACAAAGAAATTAAGGTCTATAGGCTACTTCCACTATACAGCATCTATGTTTACCCAGCCAAAATTATATCAGTTCTCAGAACTACAGAAATGTGAAAAGTGTCCATTAAATAGTTGTAACTATGATTCTAAATCCAAAATTGCTTCATGTGGCTTTGAATGAAAGAAAAATCACTTGTTCATATCAGTAAGCAAAAGTTGTTGTGCAAGCTTTTTGTTATCATTCTTTGTCAGTTTAATATATTGTCAGGTTAATTTATTTTCCATTAAATACAGTATAAAAGGGTTTTAGCACTTTACACCATTGAAAAGTTGCAGTTAAAGTTAAGATACAGTACTCAGTATCCCTCATACCCCTCTGATTTTGAACCCAATTTAGAAATTAATCTTTATATCTAAGACACATGTATTTATTTATTTTTTTTAATAACATTATGTTCAGATGTGGTCAGTCGTACTCATTAATACTGTGCACTGCACTTGAACTTAAAGGGTTAGTTCACCCAAAAATGAAAATAATGTAATTTATTACTCACCCTCATGTCATTTCACACCCGTAAGACCTTCGTTCATCTTCAGAACACAAATTAAGATATTTTAGTTGAAATCTTTACCCCATGGCTCAGTGAGGCCTTTATAGGGAGCAATGGCATTTCCTCTCTCAAGATAGTGTTATATTTTAATTTATATAGATGATCAAAGACTAATTTATCTTACAGTATATATTTTATTCTTATTGATTAAAATATTATTTAATCATCTGACAACTAACTGGTCAGGCTCCAACTGTTCTGCCTCTCTCTCTCTGTGTGTGTGTGTGTGTGTTACAGTCTTACAGGTTTAACACCTTCATTGCTGTGTCCTTTTTCTGCATTATAGGATAGGAAATGTCCAAGGTCTTCTCTTCTATAAATTTGTATAACAAAATTAAGGTAAATAATAATTTGTAGTTCACTGACTATATAGTTTATATAATTATTTAATAATTTGTTAATAAAACACCTTTAATAAATTCATGTGAACATATAATATTTTTTAACAGTGAACCATAATTTTACTATAAATAGTTTTGGTTAATACTACATTTAAATGTACATATTAAGAGATTATCAGGTACTAATTTCTAGGGAGGGGAGGGGGTGACACTTTTAATGGTTTAGAAAAATATATATTCAAAACCTTAAGACAAATACTGGACTTAGATTAACATAGACTTAGAAAATGTTGAGTTGCAAAAGAAAACTTTGTAGTCATTTCAAAACGACCTATGACACACTATGACATGAAATTCATCTAATTTTAAATGATTTCATGGATGTGGCTACTGTGGTTTGTGATCATAGGAGCATCAGCTGCTGCAGTAAATGTGGTGTGAATTTGACATAGTCCTTTTATGTTTAGCTGTTTTAAATGCCCATTGCCCGCCATGCACTGTTGACCTGAAGCCACCGGGGTGGTGGTGCCACCGGGCTTTGGCCCGTCATCGCTGCTCGCAGCTATATTTTATTTTTATGTTTATGTGAGTGTTGTAGGCTACACATCCCCATGTTAACAAACTTTCAAGACTACTATATTCTTTGTTCTCAGAAATCTTAATTTTGTTGTTCTCTCACTTGTATTATAATTCAAAGAACAGATATAATTTCATGAAAGCACGACATAGTGAAGCAGCAACTCTTGTAATTGCTATACTAATTTGCGGGAAATACTCATGCAGGTGCGTTACATAAAGAAATCACAACCATGCTATCCGAATTTGTATTTTATTTTATTTTAACCAACAAGCAAAGCACAAGGAAAAAACATCATCACATCCAGCGCACTCTGTCCGAATTCACTCATTCACTCCTATAAGTAGATAGGCTTGTTTGAGATTCTGCAAAGAACTGATCACCAGTGATCACCGCGAGATACATGTCGGTTAGAAATAGGCTTGTTTGAGATGTTTGAGATCAAAGGCGGATATCGCGGGATTCACACTCGTGCGCTGTGTTGCTGATTTAAATGCTAATTTAAGTTCTGTTGCTTTTATATGAAAATAAACATAATGAACAAGACACCCAAAGTACTTGTTATTTATTTCCATTCGAAAGGTATGTGGATCAATCCTTTTTATTGTAATTACAGACATGTTTTTATGTATTTTTATAAATATGACAACAATCACATAAACCATAGAGAGATCGCACTGTCAGAGAGTTTGGGAGTAATCACACATAATTTATACACATAAAATCATGATATTAGAGTATTAAAATCAAACATTTTAAAGGAGATCAATACATCGTGATGGTTGAACTAGTTGCCATAAACTGTTAAGTCTCAAGCATATTTTCTATACATTTATATTAGACTTTTTTTTTTAATGTGTCATGAATTGAAGAATTACAGAGGTGAATTTTGAATTTTACAAATAAAGGAAATGTAAAGGGCTAGATCAGAACACGATAGACAGTCACTTTTTAAAATGAAATATCAAAGGATAAATAACAGACTTTATTTCCACAGCCTTGAGTTTTTGAACTGATCGCTTGAATAAATGATACAATGATACATAAAATACACTTTATCAAACACTTGTCGCCACCTAGCGAAATAACATCATATATTTATTTCATGTAACACATTCCTACATGTGCTTACGTGTTGTTAACGCATTCCTATGGCAACCGGTCGGAAGTGCGAGTAACCGATCGTCTTCCCAACGTGTTGTTTACGTGTGATGACATGTTGTAACACGTTGTGTTTTTCTTACCTTAATTTAACTCATGATTCGATTGTATCCTTTTCCACATCCTTGGACGGCTAATTTGGAAAAGAACGAGACATTCCACAAACATTTTCTCCATCTCCCATTAAAAGTTTCAGGAACAGACTTCTAATTTCGGAATGTTTTAAATGGGAAATATACTTTACCAAAAGTAGCGAAATCTGCAACCTAAATAGCCTATCTGCTTTTTATAAGCTACGCCTAAATTAAATAAGCTATTGAATCTTGATATATTGCATAAAATATCCTGACCATTTAAATCAGACATATAGCCTACTTATACTTACATCTACTTCTTACATCTACACACATCGGAATTCGGACTCATCTTCTGTAAACAGTAAAGTTTGATTTGATTGGCCAAAAACTTTTACAATTTATTTTTTTCATTCTAATTTGTTACAGATCAGTGAATTGATCATATTATTTAACTTATAGAAATAGAATAGCTACAAGATTCCTTAATGCTTATTATCAAATTATTGTTTTCAACATTGATAATAATAATAATAAATGTTTCTTGAGCAGCAAATCATCATATTAGAATGATTTCTGAAGGATCATGTGACTGAAGACTGGAGTAATGTCACAGACACGTCAGGCTCCACCATCCACCAATCACAGCGCACTCAATCACCAGAATACTGATCACCGACACCTGCACCTCATCAAGCACTTCATCAACACCAGTATAAAGAGCACTCACACACACCACACCAATGTCCGGTCTTGTTTGCATGATACTTACCTGTATGCTTACCTTAAGGTCTCCCTGTGATCTACTTACCTGTCTCCAGCGTCTCCTGTTCTCCCTGTGTGATTCTTCGTCTATGTGTGAGTGCTCCACGTCTCTAGCGATCTCCATCTCCAACTGCTTCAAGATCCAATTCACCTGCAACCACAAAAGGACTGTGTTACCACTCTGCACTTCAAGTATCTCCATTGCTGCACTTCTCATTTACCTGGTTTCAATAAACTCTGACATCCGTGAATTCCTGTCTCCGTCCCTTCTGTACTATAACAAGTAATGGTGCTGAAAATTCAGCTTTGATCACAAAGAGTTTTAAATAACACAAAGATCACAATGAGTTTTTACAGTTAAAAAATATATTAAAATAGACATTTATTTTAAATATAAAATATTTCAAAATATTACTGTGGCGACCAGGGTGGGCGAGAGCCGTGAGGGAACGGCGCGAGGCCGGTGGCGCGAGATTTAATGAGCTCCACCTGGGAGGCGCACCGGCCTTGAGTTTCTCACAGAGGAGCTCTGGAAGCATAAAAGGAGGAGCGACGACAGTGAGGGACGAGAGAGGACCAGGCCTGGATATTATTTTATGTTTTATTATGTTTGTGTGGACGCGGACGTCTGCCGGCTTTACTTTCGTTTTGTTCTTTGCTTATTTTATATTAAAGTTTTGTTGAATGTTCGCCGGTTCCCGCCTCCTTCTTTCCGTATCAACTAACCGTGTTACATTGGTGCCGAAACCCGGGAGGAAGGAGGGACATGCTGTCCGAGAGCCCTCGCTGCTGAGGAGGATCGCAGTGCTGCGGAGTTCGGGCAGCGCGGGAGTGAAGACCGTGAGAGGCTGCCCGAGGCGGTGGTACTGGAGCCTTGTGAAAGGTGGGACGGAGACCCGGATGCCGTGCTCCTGGGACGAGGTGGGGTGGCTGCCATCCAGGAGGGAGCGGAGGAGTCGCCGCCGTCCGCCGTGGGCCAGAGCCTGCTGCCATCCGCCAGGAAGGGGAGGAGCTGGGGACGGGGGACTCGCTGCCGGCTGCCCTCAACCGGAGAAGCCATCGCCGGCCGCCAGGAGGCGGTCGAGGATCGGGCCGTCCACCAAGCGTCCAGTGCCATCGCATGGCACCGCGAGGAAGAGCCTCTCGGCTGGCTGAGGACCGAGCGGCAGTGTGTCTGGGAACCCAGAATTTTTTTTTCTTTTTCTTTTTTTCCTCTCTCCCCTCTCTCGTCCTGTCGCTCCCCTTGCTTCCGTCTCCTTTATCTCGTCTCGTCTGTCCTTACCCCCAGGTGCTGCGGCCACCAAGACAGGCCCCGGGGGGGAGTAGAGCGCAGTCTCGGGAGTACCCCCCGGCCTGCGAGGGGCGATGGGGGCATGTGGCGACCAGGGCAGGCGAGAGCCGTTAGGGAACGGCATAAAGCAGTAGGGAGTCTCTCACGGAGGAGCTCCGGAAGCATAAAAGGAGGAGCGATGCCAGTGAAGGACGAGAGAGGACCAGGCCTGGATATTATTTTATGTTTTATTATGTTTTATTTTCGTTTTGTTCTTTGTTTATTTTATATTAAAATTATGTTGAATGTTCGCCGGTTCCCGCCTCCTTCTTCCCGTAGCAACTAACTGTGTTACAATTACTTTTGCTGTATTTTGGATCAAATAAATGCAGCCTTGGTGAGCAGAAGACACATCTTTTAAAAACATTAAAAAATCTTACCGTCCAAAAACCTTTGACCAGTAGTGTCTTGGTGTGACATGACTAACCACTGAGATAATGCTGATGAACTCATTGGCTCAGAATTGGATTTCAGTAATATTTCAATATTTCATAACATGAAATTTTAGCAAAATTCAGAACTTTAAACTTTAGCAAACTTATTTTAAAGCAACCTTTTATAATACTGAACTGGGAGGAATTGGGATCATTAATCAGTAGTAATTCTACTTAAACTTCACGGTTTAAGACTTCAGAAGCCATTATAACCTGTGTTACTGTACACACTGGACACTGTTCTTCTTCAGTGTGCTCTAAACACTCGCCCTACTAACAGACATGAAGGTAGTAAAACTTTTTACTCAAATAGGTCTACAGATGAAACCCATATAAGTGAGAAGCCACAGAGTCTCTGAAGGGAAGTGCTCTAGGGGAGCTTATTATTCACTCTGAGCTTCACTACAGACCCACAGCACTGTCCTCTCCTGATCTTCTGACACTTTATACCTTTATTAGACCATTTCTGTTGGGATTTACTTTTCTGATCTAGACACCAACAACATATCTGACATGTTTATATTCATCTGTTTGTGTTTATGGAGTCTGACTGGTAAGAATTTTTATGGCTTATTATTATTTGCCCACAAACAAACCATTCTGTTATTATCAATCCTTCATTTTCATGTGTTATTAGATTAATATAAACATTTGCTTGTGATGTTATTTTTCTTATCCAATGTTTGTTTTGAATCAAGAAAAACTCAAATCCGGTGACTCTCAGAGTATGTGTGTTTGTTGCTGATGCAGTGAAGTCAGAGTCAGTGACTGAGGGAGAATCAGTCTCTCTGAACTCTAGTTTCACTCAAATACAGACACTTGAAGACATCGAGTGGAAGTTTGGTGACTTTCTCATAGCTAATGTAATGAACAACGAGAGCGTGTTTTATGATGATAGTGATGATGGGAGATTCAGAGACAGACTGAAACTGGATCATCAGACTGGATCTCTGACCATCTTTAACAGCAGAACCACAGACTCTGGACTTTATACAGTCACCAGCAGTGAAAGAGACACGATCAACAAGTTCAGACTTACTGTCTATGGTGAGGAGAGAATTACTATGTTTGTTGATTTAGGTGTCTCTTTAGTGTTCATTTTTGGATATAGATTTTAAGAAAATGAGCATATTAATAATGTTAAACCTGAAATAAAATTGCTGACTTCTTTGTTAAGGCTAATTTCATAGCATTTATTCATTATATGCTGCTGAACATGCACGTGCACACATAGACAAAAAAGGGGCTTGAGCACCTGCCCTTTTTCTTCCTCGAGAGAAAGTGCCCTTTTTTTCTAGGGTGCTTTTTTAAAATAAATTAATATATATTCCTGTTTGCGCACAGCTTCCCTGTCAAACAAATATATTTACTGAATAAAAAAATTTTAAAAAATACTATATCAGGTCGGCTTTGTCGAGTTCAGATGCCCTCACTCCGCGACGCGCCATTCATGCCCGCACGTGTAACCGGTCCTCTGCTGACCGCCGTTACCACTATCTGCGTTGTGTGCAAGAAGACTCAGGACACTTCTGATGTCGTTCACCAAAAAAGGGATTTAATGTCAGCCAGAGCCAGCATTAACTTCACTCCATCTGTTGATTAATATGAATAAAGTTCATATCTCTCTCTTGTGGGTGTTTTATAAGACAAACCTCTCCCAGCATAACCAATGTGAACTCATTTTGTGTTACAATAGAAAAAATAAACATTAACATTGAAACATTACAGTATTAAACAGTACAAGAGTATAAAAGGACATCAAAAGACATAAAGAGTGAAATACCTGTTGATTAATATGAATAAAGTCTATCTCTCTCTTGTGGGTGTTTCATAAGACAAACCTGTATGATATAACATTTGTAGCTGATTGATAACTCTAAACCATGCGAATAGAGCTGGCAAACTGCGCGTTGGATTCTGGGTCGTCGCCGCCATGTTTAGGTCACGCTCAGGGCGTACAATGACAATAAATACAACTCACCCGATGTAAAAACGACTGTAATTACGTTAATTTTTTTAAAGAGCTGCTTGTACTTGCTGAGAATAAATGGACTATATTTTAATCTCTTGTGTTCATTCGATCGCTCAGTCGTGTGGCCAGGACACGATATACACACGCATAGAAATCATACTGACCTTCTATCGGACCACACACAGGACCAAAGTGATTTCTCTATTGCAGTTTTTAATAACTAAGTGGCACCGATATATCTGCCAGATAAATAATAAACACAATATAGATTGATCTCAGCCAGCATATCATATCGCCCTGATTTCTTCATGTTAAAGCATTAAGGGGAACATAACAGATGACCATCTGTAATGCAGCTCTGAAATGAATTATATTGTGGAGTCGCTACACCAAGTAAGTTTTACTGGACCTAAATGGATAAATACATGATTTCTTACAGAGAGAAGCTAACAATGAATCAAAGATGTGTTGCTTTATGAACACGGAGAGTGATCGCAATGAGCTATTTCACAAATAACATTTCTAAACGTGTTTTCGTACATTATTAATGGCGTGAGCACGTACATATTCAAACAGATCAGAAGTTATGAATCTGTAATAAATACAAATGACAAAGCCACATTTTGGTCAAGTTATTTTCATTGAGTTTCACTTTCACCATTGTGTCGTTTCTAAGCTGGAAGGCAGAAAATGAGGGACATTATAGCATGCTTACGTGGCTTAATTTACTAAGACAAACAAAACTTAGTATGCTTTATTAGTTTGGTGTTTACTACAGAAAGCAGATGAGCCCAGAATATGAACGCAACACATTTAACACAAGCATTTCCCTCATAAAGAAAACACTAATGGACAGTGACTTAACGTGTAATAAGACGCATTTTGTTCATATTCTGGGCTCATCTGCTTTGCTAGTTTCTATGGGAGGAGAACGTTTAACGTGAAATTAAACGCGTTGCATTCAAATTCTGGGCTATTAGTATGATGTTTACTTACATTACGCCAGCATTACGCCACGTTAAGCTTTTTATAATGTCCCTAAAACGGGACAAAATGGCGCTCCATTTCACATCCGTTTTCCACGCTGGTCAGTATATGCAGCTAGTTAATAACACAGCCAGCGTTCACCATTCTAATATGTTTTTAACTGTATATATAAATTTTAACATCTTCCTCCACTATTTCCCAGTCTCTACTGTACTGTCCGTGACCTAAAGTCCCAGAATGCAATGCGTTGCTGACGTCACGTTCCCAGACTCTATAGCATATCATACGGCCCACACGATATAACTTTATATTCTCAATCCACTCACGTATAAAACATACAACAGAACACTGCAAATAGTCTCAGTACTATTTACAATAAGATATTTAGTCGATTTATAAACTCTGTCAACATATTTCACTCGTAAAATGCAGAGCTCAGAAAAACGCTTACCTCTCCCCAGCATAACCAATGTGAACTGGCGAGAGGCGCTCAGTCACTAGAAAATGGCGTCAGCAAAGCGCCAGAAGAAAATGTCAAAATAAAAGTCTCTAAATAGTGAACAGTAGAATCAACCATATTACTCAAAGAAAACGGGAATAAATAAATATAAAATATATTTAAAGGATTTTAGTGAAAAGCAATGTGTAACATTCAAATTGTATTTACTTTAACTCGTTACACACGCACGCTCGCGCGCCCGCCCCACCAAACCTCGAGTTTGCTGCTGGCTGAAAACTTGTGACAACTATTCCCGCGAAAATGCAACTGCTGTCTGGCGATGAGAAGCGAAAAAGAAAAAAAGCCCTAGATGGATGAATCCTGTGCATTTCTTTCAGGTAGGCTAGCCTATGTTCACAAACCTGAAAGTTTTGGCTATTTAAGGGTTATTTATACATGTAACGCTGCATTAATTGTTTGACCACCATCAACGCATCTGCCTGATTTGATACTAATTTGTTATATTATAATTTCAATTATTTTACTGTGCTATGCATTGCGTTTTGAACCAATGACAGTTTTCTAAGGATGCATGGTTTATTAAATCTATTTAAAAATCATAATACAGCATTAGCTACATAATGCTATTCTTAAATCTATGCTTACGCATGATAATACATCAATAAAAGTTTAAACCCTCGCTCTGTCTTTGCATGTTGGATGTCCACATATTCTTGTTGAAGAAAATTACAGTGGCTGTAGCATTTCTATCACAAAGAAGTGGGCGAATATTATTATTTAACTAATAATATATTTTTAATCATGGTTGGCTTTGATCGTGGATTTGATCGTGCTGTGCTGTCTAACAACAAAAATCAGCACGCTTTTGGCGCCCTCTGCAGGCATTTGTTATAATATATAATGCATTAAGCATTAACAGTTCAGGAAAAATTATTGATGTGTTTAAATATGCAGATTAGCTTGTTTTGGTTAATTTAGAATAAATCTACAGATGCAAACAGACGGAGGGTAGTAGGCTTAAAACAAACTCCATCTAAATGTGTAGGGTTAGGGTTGAGTTTTATTTCCATTAGAGTAAAAGACATGGCAGCAAAAATGGACCACAATCTTAAAATTGTCAACTTCATGAAAGAAGTATTCCAATAACACAAAAAAATAAATAAATAAAATGATTTATTGATTTAAACAAATTATTAGTGAAACTATGTCCCTCTCCTAGGTGCAGTCATTTATTCTAAATATATAGCTTGAAAATAGTTGTTGTTGACTTCTCTTGTGATAAAGCTAGTGCATACTAAAGAAGACCATGGTCTCTATATGTGAATTAATTATTTTGTAGAAATCTGTGGAGTATAAAACAATTGCATGAGTGTAAGGGAAGTCAGAGTTGTCTTAATATATTTAAGGGTTTATTATTTTTTTTTAAATAAATAATTATGAGAAGTGCCCTTTTTTCCATTTGAGCCCCTGCCCCCCAAAATAACTTCGTTTTCTTAATTCAATAGTCCTGCAAGTTTAATTACAGCTTGATTGAAAATGAGGCATAATAAAAATATTCTCAAATATTTAACTGAAAATTTCCATGATTTATTCACAAGACCGGTCAAGACCAGAACTGCGGGGATATCACTAAATTGCTGTTGCATTGTCTGATTTCTTTGTTAACATCATTATTTTGAATGGATGTAAAACTTTGTGCTTCAAATGCAATCAATAACTTATTTCTAATTTCATTTATTTCTTTACTGTTGTGCCAGCTCAGAAATCAAAAAGGGAGTCAAAAATGTCACCAAAATTAATACAAATGCCCATAAAGTTCAAGATATGATTGAAAAAGTACTTGTATAAGATCTTGATATTTATATTATAACAATAATAGCCTCTAATTCAGTAATATCACAAGAGAGAGGGCTGTTTTCGCAAATATAAGCACAATTGCAAATGTCATATTGATTTTTTACAAATGCTAAATGAACGTTTTTTTTTTTTTTTCAAAACATTAATCTAACCTTATTTATGCATTTGTAATTGTACCAATTCACATGCAACTTCTGTTCCACCTCTGCAGTGTTAAGATGAATTTTGTTGTTAGTGATTTCAGTTGATTGATAACAGCTCTATATAGTGTCTTATAATTGTAATTATTGATTAAAAATAAGACATTTCTCAGTCAGTAAATGTCAATCTTTCAGATGATTTGAGGAGTGCTAGTCTGGTCTTGGTCTTTACGGTCTTGGTTGAGGTGGTCTTGACTACAACACTACTTTTAATTTGCTTGCTAAACAAGTACGCTGTTCTTTCAATATCAGATATGCTCTACTTTTCAGTTTTGATTTCTCATCTACTTGTAATACACATTTATCTATGTTTTATAACATTTTCCAGCTCGTCTGCCTGTTCCTGTCATCAGCAGAGACTGTTCTTCATCATCATCATCATCATGTCATTGGTGTGTTCAGCTGTGAATGTGAGTCATGTGACTCTCTCCTGGTTCAAAGGAAACAGTGTATTCTCCAGCGTCAGGTGTCTGATCTCAGCAACCGTCTCTATCTTCCTCTGGAGGTGGAATATCAGGATAAAAACACCTACAGCTGTGTGATCAACAATCCCATCAGCAACCAGACTCAACATCTAGATATCACTGAACTCTGTCATACATGTACCGACAGCGCTGATATATTTGCTGAAGTTCAGATATAGTGTTTGCTGAAGGTTAGATTGACAGATTCATTCGCTTTAACCCTTCATTGTGTCTACTCTGTATCAAGGCGTATCCTCGCTGAACATTGGACTGATCTCTGCTGCTGCTGGATCTCTGTTGATTGTAGCTGTAGTCGGGATCTTCTGGATCTGCAGGAAAACACACCAAGAGGGCAAGTATTCCCTACTGCTGAGAAATCTATAAAAATAGTGTTTAAAGGTACAGTATGTAAATTTCACTGCTATAAGTCATGACTGTATGAGACCATATGAATGTCGTTTGCTGAACACAAAAGAAGATATTTTAAAAAAAGGTTGGAAACCAAACAGTTGACGGTAGCTTCTGACTTTCATAGTATGGGGGAAAAATACTGTAGAAATCAATGAATGTTTTGTTACCCACAATCTTTAAAATATATTCTACTGTGTTCATCAGAAGAAGGAAATTCATACAAGTTTGGAACAACTGGGCAGGTGAGCAATAATGACAGAATTTATTATTTGTTATTATTATTATTGTTATTATAATTTAGCTAAACTATGCCTTTAATGTGCTCTTGTGTAGGCCTAATTTCTTATCTCATCAAGCCTCCGTTGCTATTTCCAACATGTAATTTTAGAGCTAGTAATGAAGCCATCAATATGCAGACTAATTTGGTATACACCTTATCATAGTTAATTTTGTTTTGTTTTGTTTTTTAAAAACATAGTTAAACCATGGTTAATTTGCGGTTACCATCATTTAAACATGATTCATGTTTTTTTTTTTTTTTTTAGTTAAACCATGGTTCATACCTTATACTTCCACCAATCAAAATAAGCATCCACAACACTGTATTATAATATTAACCATGTAAAGCCCACTGTTGCAGAATTACACATCACTTTCAACAATTTAAAAAAAAAATGCTTCCAAATGTTTTTTTTCTCCCAAAACCACATTGTTTGTCCTCACAATGCTATTGGATAGAATAAGTGTTTATAGGTCCGGTCATCTGCCATGAACTCACTCTACCTGCAAACTTCGCATCAAGCTCATCTCCTTTATTTACATGACTGGATTTGTCAAGATTCAAGTAAGTAAAATTCCTTACATATTTTTTTTTTTTGTTTATTACAATGTCTAGAACACAGATATATTTAGTTATTTTGGAAAACATTAATCAAATTTGATTTAGAGATTGTTAAGTCCATGTCGTAATTCTACAATGTTGGGCTAGAGTAGTCAAAATAGCCTGTGCTCCTACATGTTACATAAGGACACTGCACTTCTCACATGGTCACAAATTGAAATTTAAACTGTTAGATTCATTGTAACTAAGTTGTAAATGTGCTTTTCTGTTAAATTTGTACTTAGTTTAGACCATAATTAAACACAGGAATAAACTGTATGTGGGATTTAAAACTCCATCATCCAGAGCAGTGAAACTCCCTGTATCTTTGTAGTTTATTTGTTTTTTAACTTCTAAATGATCCTGAGATTTTTTTGAGTGTTGGCCAAGTAGCAGTTTATAGCATTAGGAGCTCTGAATGATTTTGGGGGGGATGCTGTTCTTCAGAGACAGGTGTGAATGGTCTTGAACATGAACCTGTAAGTGCTCTGGGGGGATGCATGTGTTCCTTTAGTATGATATGTAGAGAGCATAATAGGCCAGCCAGACAGTATTGTTTGAATGTAGTAGAGGAATTTTGATTAGCATTTGCATTGAAATTATTACACTTTGATGGATAATACTTAGATCTCTCCCCTCGACACATGGCCTACCACCCTGTCTATTCTTTCAGTTTATCTACTACAATATAAGACCTATTTGTATTATTCACTTATTAATTTTTTTTTTTTTTTACTTTTTCCATTTCAGAATGCCAAGATGTCATCGGACCACCCCCCACTGGATGTACACAAATACATGATTGCACATTTCCCAGTAAAGACGAAGAGAGGACGCTGCAGACACTGCAATAATGGATACACAAATACACTGTGTAGCAAGTGTAATGTTCGCCTGTGCTTCTCAAATGAAAAGAACTTAGGGACAGTCTTAGGGACTATCACTGTAAAACACAGACTTCATTCAAACCACATTGAAAGTGATAGAAGAAATATTTTTATAAATACATTTTTTTTCAATATTTTTATTAATAAATGCTTATTCATAAAAAATATGATTGTTGTGCGATTATTACTCATGATATACACTGTTATGGGGCTATGTAAGCAATCAACCCTGCAAATGAATGCTTAAATGCTCTGTATCTGTTCAGACAAAGTGAGCACAAATACAGAAATTCTGCTCCTATCTAGGCCCTACATTGCAATATTACAACATTTCCCTAAAAACTTACTAAAAAGTAAAAAAAAAAAAAAGAAAAATCTTTAATTTCTACATCATAGGCCTCCTAAAACAATATCCGAGTGGTCAAAACATTTTTTGCACTTTTTTTTCTATATTTGGGTTTTAGAGGGTTAAAATAATGAAAATCGGTGCTGCAGAAAAAGCAACAATAATTCTCAAATTGTCATTTTTGTTGAAGCAGTTCAGAGTGGTGAGGAAATCTCATATGTTGATCCGACGTTCTACAAACGAAAAGCACAGAAATCGGTAGGAACTTTATTTCTGTGTGTGTATTATTTGAGCAAAACATCTGATCTGATCTAGATGTCTATTTGTCTGTATAAGTTAAAATAATAATAAATGTTCAGTAATGTTCTTGATGACTACATCTGTGGTGTGTTTTCTTACAGAGAGCTCAAGAGGAAGGATGTGGTGTACGCAGGAGTCGCCATGCGACACTGATAGAAATGTGCTTCTGTTGAAGGACTGTTAAAAGAAATTAATGGTTTCATTCCAGGGCTTCTGAGCAGTGCTTTTGTTTTGTGTATGTTTGTAGATGTTCCGTTAGTAATGTGTACAGACAGTTTTGTATTTCTCTGCTGGAGCCTGATTGAACCTGATTGAGCTTCACCTGCTCAGTGAACATGTTCTTTCATATCTCTCTCACTGTGATGTTTTAAAGTGTAAAATGTTTATATGCAGTCATTTATTTCAAAATCTTCATATTTTATTGCTTTGACACTTACTCCTTTACTCCCTTTTTGTAGTGTATTGCTCCTTTGTCTCTATATTTTTTGTAAATACAAATAAATAAATATATAAATTAAGAATGAATAAATAAATAAATAAAATTTTTCACATATATCCTTTATATAACAACAAATACATATTTTGTCTGGTCACATTCACAGTGGGTTTTCCGGCCTTGACCCTTAAGCACAGAGATTGTTCCAGATTCTCTATATTATGCACTGTAGATTATGATACTTCAAACTCTTTGCAATTTTTCTCCTTTCTGATATTGCTCCACTATTTTTCGCCCACAGCTTGGGGAAATTGGTGATCCTCTGCCCATCTTGACTTCTGAGAGACACTGCCACTCTGAGAGGCTCTTTTTATACCCAATCATGTTGCCAATTGACCTAATAAGTTGCAAATTGGTCCTTCAGCTGTTCCTTATAGTACATCTTTTCCGGCCTCTTATTGATACCTGTCCCAACTTTTTTGGAATGGTAGCTCTCATGAAATCCAAATGAGCCAATATTTGGCATGACATTTCAAAATGTCTCACTTTCAACATTTGATATGTTATCTATATTCTATTGAGAATAAAATATAGGTTTATGAGATTTGTAAATTATTGCATTCCTTTTTTTATTCACAATTTGTACAGTGTCCCAACTTTTTTGGAATCGGGTTTGTACCATTAAATGGTTTTGAAGTTTTTTGTTTTTATTAATTCGGGGTACAGACACAGTCTCTATGTGAAATCTAGGTGTAAGAGTTTCTATGTGGGGATTTATCTGACTTCTGTAACGTGAGACAGCTAGCAGATGGTCGGTTTTTAGCCAGTCTGTCTGCTTCCTGACCTGGACCCCTGTTTGTCATGTTTTAGTTCTAAGACTATGTGCCATATTACTAGAGAGAAGAGCAACACCATCCCGGGACGGATGAATACCATCTCTTTTCAACAGGTCAGGTCAGGTCAGGCCCAAAAACTTTTCCAATTGTCTATGAAACCTATATTATTCTGCGGACACCACTTAGACAGCCAGCCATTGCATGATGATAATCTGCTAACTATCTCATCACTCCGATGAACAGAAAGAGGGCCAGAGCAAATTACTTCTCCTGACATTGTACTTGCGAGTTCACACACACCTCTTTAATGTTAATTTTAGTGATCTCTACGCGAAGTCGAACATCATTAGTGCCGATAATTTTAGAGTAATTACAATTAGCATTAGCCAGCACTTTTAAATTTGCTTTGATTCAGGTGCTCTGGCTCCCGGCAAACATGTGACTATGGTGGCTGGGTCTCTATTTTCACGTTCCGTGTAATAAATCGCCAATAACTAGGGCACTTTCAACAGGATTCTCAGTGGGTGTGTCACTGAGTGGGGAGAACCTGTTTGATGTTAGCCCAAGTTCACTTTGATCAAGTGAAGTTTTTGAAACAAATTAATTCCTGCTCTGTTCTGTCTTTGCTGTGTTAGAATGAGATCTTAACAGCATTGTTTATCAAATCCACAAGTCAGATACCAACTAAGATATGTGCAACTTAATTTAACAGAATAGATTTTTTATGAGATTTGATTTATGTCTTGGCTCAGATAGGTTAAAAACTATGCTTTAAATGAAATGCTGGCATTTCAAGAGTTAAATAGATAAATGAATACAAAGTAGAATGTTAATTGAATGCCATCAAAGATATGGCTTATATTATATTTAGTTAATTACAGACATCTGAAAATTGATATCTCTGGGAGACAGTTTGAGATTAGATACATTGCAGAAGTTTTATGATTTTGGTTTGTTAACTAAGATAACTTGTGTGCATTGTGTTGAATGAGAACGAGATTGGGTGACCAAGTTAAATATAATTTATGATTTGAAAATGCAGGCACATAACAGACATCTTACAGTAATGTTAATTTCCAGTAAACGAGAAAAGACAAAGAACTCTTTACTATTTATTTAATACACCATACTCTATATTAATTAGAATAGTTTACCTGATGTTTGCTGCTTGCTTTTTCCTGCAAAGAAGACTAAGCTTATTAATAGAATGAGGAACTGCTGTTGTGTTAACCAGATTAGACTTCTGGAATTAAGGGACATTCATTACAGTTAAAAAAATAAAATAAATAAATAATAATAATAATAATTTTATTAATTATAAGAGCTGTAGGTTTAATTTGAATTATGCGGTTCTCTTGAGTGTTCACATTTCAGATCAGGCAGCTTCTAGAAATGCTGTCTTGACAAATAGGAGCAAATAGACTGTCTGTTTCACAAACATGACTGCAGAGAAGAAGAGGAAGTGGCTGATGGGCCTTCAGCTCCCCTTCTAAAGAGGAAGTTTGACACTTCTGGAGGGGTCAGCATGGAGAGGATTGATTCAGTGCAGGAAAAGGTGAAATGTTCACTTGAATCTTTTTCTAAGGACAGTTCTGCCATGCATTATCAAAAGTCAAACTGCCTGAGAGGCAGAGAAACAAATAAAGCACAACACCAGGCCTTTGAGTTGAGCAGATGTTTTATGCCATCACCACTGTCCTCGTCAAAGCTTGTTTCCCAGTAAATTCAGCAATAATAAGCTAGTTTTATGTTTGAGGTCACGATCTCATTCGCGATCTCAAATGTATTCTCAAAACTATAATTTTCAACATTTTCAATATCAATATTTTGATCGCTAACCGCTTCACCAGATTCATCCAGTAACAGTTACAGTCATATTTGATTGCGTTCAGTACTTGTTCTGTAGTAAATCGCTGAGCCATTTCATGTTTTTCTTATTATTTTGTTTTCTGTCTGAATGAGTCGTCACTTCAGCATTGTGTATCAGACATTGCCACCTTGTGGAATGAAGGTGAATTGCACTTATTCCGTCATCTAAGATTCAATTATTGTTGTGCAGAAAAAATATACGTACACTCATACACACCTCGGGTCGTTTGACCCTATACAATTATTACAAAAAATGAATACAAAATAGGCATTCTTTTATAATTGTATGATTTTTTTTCTTTATTTTTATATTCTTTATAATGAATTGATTGAGGAATACCAAGAAGGTTGATGTCTAACTTTAAAAAATGAACGAGGAGGAGGGTAGTGGGGTCACTAAAGACCCGAGGTATGCGTTTAAGGGTTAAACTGACTGATAATCCACACAGAACACAGAAGGACTTTCTTTCCCTCACTTGTGGGCAGGTGACTGCTTCAAATTCTGTTAAGAAATAACTTTATTCCTTTTGATTATTCACTGGTCTCACAGCAGTTCTTTCTATTTTCTGTTAAACTAACATTCCGAAATCTTTCAATAGATACCAGTCCAGTTCTCTGGTAAAGAAAGAAAAACAGGGCACAAGGTGTCGAAAGAGAAAATTATCCGAGTAGACTAATAACACTAAAGCTTTGTTTACACTGCACGCGTCTATGGCGTAATACGGCTGTGATGCGGGTACCGGAGCTGACATTCAGCCACTCTAGTCAATGCTTGTGTTTACACCAGCCGTGCCGCGGTGCATTTCAGAATCGTCCTAGAAGTGGCTTGCTGTGCCGCTTCGCTAAACATAGGCACCTTGCCTATTTTTGACGGACGCCGCGTCCAAGACGAGCAGCTCAAATACAAAATAAAGTCAAAATAATCACGCTGTGTATACTCCCGCTCATATTTCACATCACTAGGAGGCCAGAACCTGACGACAAGAGATTCGTAATTATTAGGGCCCAAGCCAATAATGGTGCACGGCCCTTTTGTTTTTCTAAAAGAATTATTTTTTTTCCGTCATCCGGGGCTTTTTGGGGGCCTTAATGTGCTCAAAAACTCTTGAAAATTGGCACACACATTGGAATCTGCGGCCATTAGGACGCCGCAAAGGATGGGACCTGGGCGTGACGCATAACCTGATATTGCTGAGTTCAACATGTTCCTGGGTCAACATTTTTTTTGATCCTGGAACAACATTCAAATCAACCAATCAGATTTGAGGGACAAGTTTACAGATTATGTCAAGTTTAGGCTTAAAATCATGATTGGTGCTTCTACATCAGTGTTATTCATCTGTCATTTCCCTCTGATTTTTGGGATAACTTATGGGTAGGGTTAGGTTTAGGGGTAGGAATAGGGTTAGGACTAAATTTTTTTTTAGACTAGAATGTTGTTCCAGGATCAACAAATATGTTGACCCAGGAACGCATCTAACTCAGCAATATCAGGACGTGCTGGGCGTGACGGGGGGCTCGACAGTGCCCCCTTGAATGGTGTCCGAAAACTTGGTCCATATATTAAACACACTTGCACGTATTAGTATGAAACTCGGTACACATATAGACCTCATCGGGCCTAACAACTTTCGTGCTCTAAGTTAAACGCCAGCTCAACAGGAAGTCAGTTATTATGGGTTGTTTGAAAAAACGCACGCTCTGGAATTTGATATACTCCCTAGGCAATTAATCCGATCACCACCAAACTCGGTCAGCATGAAGTCAAGACGAGCAGATTTTTGATATCTCAAACGGTTTGGCCGTGGCGAGGCAACGAATTTATGGCGAGCAAAGGGAAACAGGAAATGTGTTATAACCTCTGCATACATTGATTGATGTTTATGAAACTTCAGCGGTGTGTTCGTTATAGGATGCTGATCACATGGATGTGACTATTGTGAGTCAAAGTTATAGCGCCACCAACTGGCAGCAGGAAGTGTGTTACGAATGATGACTGAATGAAGTCTGATACAGTCCTTTGTGTTTGTAGAGTTGAGGATGCAGAGTGTTGGTTGAAAGATGGTACGCAGAAGACTCACACACACACTGGAAACAGGAGACAACTGGGAAGTGCTGGAGACAGGTAAGTAGATTGACTGGAGTCCTTAATTCCTCGTGCTCACTGCCCACCAAGCTTGCGACTGTAATACAGTGCAAAAAACAAAGTTCACCCTAGTGAAAAAAAAGTATACTAAGTATACTTGCAGCAAGACTAATTATTAGTATATTTCAAGTGTGTTAATGATTAGTTCATTTAAAGTGTGTTATTTTGAAACAACTAATTTTGTACTAAGTATATTTAGTATACTTATGTGTACTAAATTGGAACAACTTCAAGTATACTTAGTACACTTTAAGTATATGTCTGTGTAGGGACTAATTACATGCTTGATTAGTGATATTAAAGTGTACTTAATTTGTGTTATAAGTATACTTTATTTGTGTTATAAGTATATATTTTTGTTACAATATAAGTTGCATTATAAATATACTTTATTTCTGTTATAAGTATACTTTTATTTGTGTTATAAGTATACTTTATTTCTGTTATGAGTACACTTTGTGTTATAAGTACACTTTATTTGTGATTTAAGTACATTACAAAATAATTATGAGTGTCTTCACTTTTGGCTTATTCCAAATACTAAAAATTACACACTTTGCAGTCAATAACAATACACTTTGTTATTACTTATACTTTGTATAATATAGTCAACATTTAAAGCGGATCAAAACCTTTAATCAAAGTTGTCCTAACTTTTTTGATCCACTTCAAATGTTGACTACTGTACTTTGAATTACATAATCTCACACAATACAGTTGTGCTACTATTTAAACAGTTTAACACATTTTCCCAAAGTTGAATGCATTTGTTTTCAAGGCCATTCAATTAAATAAAATATAAGAACATCACTAATGAAGAGACATATTTCATTGACAAATCCAATAGTTTTTATTTAAACTTAATATAGATTCAGCAAAACTTACCATGTTTTTCATTAAAGAAAAAACAAATATTGGACCATGGTGACCCTCTGTACACAAATACAAATTACACATTATATTCCATTTTCTGATGAGCTTCTCATTGTGTCTGATGGCGTGAAGAACAGCATCTGTTGACAGAAAATACAAAGATATAAGACACTTTATATGTTCAACCCTTTATTCACGTTTACAATAGTCTGTCTAAATTCTACATTGAACCAATACTATTTTTGAACAGTAAATGAGGATTACCAGCAGGAACTGTATCAGAATGGCATGTCGATATTTTAGGTAGCTACATAGTCAAGCATAAAACACTTTATGAATTAATATCATACAGAATACGGGCCGATTTGACCAATCATATGAATGTTTTGGTGCTGCATTCAAACATGTGCCATAAACCACCACACACAAACTCAAAAAGGAGATATCAAGCCGAAATATCGCTCTCAGTTTGTTAAAGAAAATAAAATAAAATAAAGTTTGTTAACTGGTAGACTACAACTTACCTCCAATAGCAGCACTTTTCTCCGGTTCTTTCAGGAACGCGTAGGCCATTAGATTAGCCGGTTGTCGTCGCCATCACGGTCAGTCTGCGATGTCACTTGATTGAACTGGTCAGAAAGTGTTTTATTAAATAAATTATACATTGCGACATTATACTTCACCTGAGCGACTGAGCGAGGGGATTCAGACGACGACCGTGACGTCAGCAGCTCTGATTGGCTGAAGGCAGTGAGCAACAAAATCTGATTGGTCACAGACCAAGTTGAAGAGACATTTGAATTCCAACAAGTTTAACCACTCGTCATATTTTTTCGCAAGTAACATTACTTGTGCTGCTGGTGTGTTGTTTAATATAGATTTGTGTGTACGATTGTAAAATGATTCTGCCAGTGTAAACTTAATAAACATTTACACATATTTGGAAATTGTATAGACTACACTGCATTTACTAAATGGGCTTAATGCATTCATACTGAAATAAATAAGCACAAGTAATATAATGAATTCTAAGGATGAAGAAGTAAACTTAAAAAATATACTCAAATTTAACTTTAGATACACTACAACTTCAGGATATTAAATAATGTATTTTTTAAATATACTTTCAGTGCATTGTTACAATGATCATTTTCAGCACACTGTTAAAATATACCTCAAATATATTTTTATAAAGTGCAAATAATACACTTTTAAAAAATAAACTGAACTTACACTTCAAGTATATTTTTCTAAAATATTTTTTAGAAAATATACTAAAGTACAATTATTTTAAAGTGTGTTAAAAGTTGCATTGTGAAAATATGATACTAATATACTTTTTATATATTTAATGATAGTACATTTTTTTTTAGTATATTTGCAGTGTACTATAGAAAAAGGGAATATATTTAAAATACAATAAAGTATACTTTTTTTTCACTAGGGCACACAGCTAATATAACTCTCAAATGGATCTTTACAAGATGTTCGTCATGCATGCTGCATGCATACATTGAATCATGTGAGTAAAGTATTTATTTGGATGTTTACATTTGATTTCTAATGATTTGAGGCTATGCTCCGTGGCTAAAGCTAACTTACACACTGTTGGAGAGATTTATAAAGAATGAAGATGTGTTTATGCATTATACAGACTGCAAGTGTTTAAAATGAAAATCGACTGATCTTGTCTCTGTGAATACAGTAAGAAACGATGGTAACTTTAACCACATTTAACAGTACATTAGCAACATGCTAACGAAACATTTAGAAAGACAATTTACAAATATCACTAAAAATATCATGATATCATGGATTATGTCAGTTATTATTGCTCCATCTGCCATTTTCCGCTGTTGTTCTTGCTTGCTTACCTAGTCTGTTGATTCAGCTGTGCACAGATCCAGACATTAATACTGGCTGCCTGTGTAATGAGTTGAACATGGCTGGCATTATGCAAACATTGGGGGCATACATATTAATGATCCCGACTGTTACGTAACAGTCGGTTTTTTGAGATTCGCTTGTTTTCTGGAAGTCTTTTAAACAAATGAGATTTACATAAAGAGGAAACAATGGAGTTTGAAACTCAATGTGTGTCTTTTCCGTGTACTGAACTCTTGTTATTCAACTATACCGAGGTAAATTCAATTTTTGATTCTAGGGCACCTTTAAAAAAGTGTGTTCCGCTACTAGAATACCCTGAACAGATAAACAACCAGTAATAAATATTCAGAAATTCGGCGACCAACAAAACAAAATTGTGAAATGGAACATCCCTGTCTAATGCCCCTGCTAATCACAAAACGAGGAGAAACACCATTCACCAAAGACACATTGCTACTATATTTTTATAAAAAGTCTGAACTACTTTATCAAAAGAAAAGCCAAAACCAAATTTACGCAAAGATTCAAACATAAACTCGTGTTCAACCGTATCAAAGGCCTTATAAAAATCTAAAAATAAAATATTGCTTTATTATTTATCAGTTCTTTATAATCTAAAATATCTAAAACTAACGAATATTATTTGCTATATGCCTACCTTTCATAAAGCCAGATTGGGAAACAATTTCTTCTAAGCATGGTTTCAGTCTGTTTGCTTAGAGGGAGGCTAATAATTTATAATCTGAATTAAGTAAAGTAATTGGGCGCCAATTATCTACAGGGATTCTTTGTTTGTTAGGTTTTGGGATTAACGTGATCAAGCCCTGCTTCATGGATTCAGTCAATTCACCTTTCTGTACACAGTCTTCTAAAACAAACTCTTTTATATCTTGCCAAAAGGTCCTGTAGAATTCAAAAGGCGGTCCATCTGGACCTGGGCTTTTATTAAGGGGAGCTTTCTGAATAATCATATCCAACTCTTCCACCATCACATCCATCTCACAAGATGACTGATTTGCATCACTTATTGTAGGTGTGAATGCTTAAACCCTTTCAAAAAAGCTATCAGAAAAATATGGTTTAAACGAAGAAATATAGATTTGAGAATAAAAACTGGAAACAAAATTAGAAACTCTGGTTTCATCTGTGACCAAATTGCCTTCAATAAATAGAGAATATATTCGTTTAGCTTTTCCTCTTTTCTTTTCTAAATTAAAAAAAGTATGATGAGTTTTTCTCCCCAAACCATTTCACTCGGGATCTAATAAAAGCACCCTTAGCCTTTTCTATATATAAATTATTTCATTCCTCTTTTAAGTTATGCATTTTGATTTTATCATCGTCATTTGTCTGTGTTACATG
>JAOTNS010001947.1:0-69411 GCA_028476615.1 Culter alburnus | reverse complement strand
CGGGCGCAGCTGGCCGGTTGACCCGCGCGCGTTGCTATGGCAACCCTGCACGCGCCTGGCTCCATGATGCAACGGGTCGAGACTCGAGTGCCTTTAATGAGGTGGAGTCCCCTCACTTATTCCCTGATCTAGTTATTTTTCTGAATCAGAAAAATACTACTTTGGTTAATAAGCTTGGGTGACCAGAGGATCACAGTGGGGCTATACCCGCCAAGCCATTCTCCGTGGGCCCCCCACTCCTCTAGTGCGTTGTAAACATGTTGTGTCTGTGTTCGTGGGTGTTTCATGTTTAGTACAACATGGCCACGTCGGCGCTCAGTGCGCCGTGTGTCGTCCAGTTGGGCGGCCACGTTCACTGTTCAACATGGATGGTAGCTTCTGCTGGATTGCTGGTCCTTCTCATGGGGGACCTAGCGTCTTAGTCAGAGCTTCAGCAGAGGATCAGATGTCGACTGCTACATTGGAGAGAATGTTGTTGGGCTCTGAAAATGAAGATGAAGCTGAGCGTCCCACGGTTGTGGTGTGCTTGTGCTGAGTCAGATTCAGACTTGACAACAATGCTTTCCCGGGCC
Organism: Culter alburnus; assembly: GCA_028476615.1. Taxonomy (NCBI): domain Eukaryota; kingdom Metazoa; phylum Chordata; class Actinopteri; order Cypriniformes; family Xenocyprididae; genus Culter; species Culter alburnus. The sequence goes on along the minus strand of JAOTNS010001947.1, from coordinate 68,839 downwards.
TCTGGGGGCGTTGTGCGATGCGTTTCCGCCTTGCCCCGCCCCCTTTCTTAGCCCGGAAGTGCATGGAAAAAACTTGTCAGTTTGTGGCCTTTTTTGGCGTCTAATATGGCACGCCAAGGGGGCCATAATCTGTATTGCAAGTTTTTTCTCTCTCACTACCATCTAGGGTGGGGTGGCAGTGCTACGGGCACACCACCTCTGCCCTGCATGAGTCATGGCCCCGGCAAGTCCGTGGTAGGCCAAAGTACTCATTGCATTGGGTAGTTCTGAGTCGGGGTTGAGCTACGCATGATGCAAGTCATAGCGCAGGCCCCTGGCCAGACGATGTCCACCTTGGTGGTCCAGAAACACCCCTGGCTAGCCTTGTTGGGATGTGTTGCCGTCAAAGTACGCTTTCTCGATGCACTCATCTCACAAGCTGGCCTAAAATCCAGCCCGCCCAGCCCACAGTCAACCCAGTTGGCTAGCGAGTAGCGGTCTTGGAGACAGGCGACCTGGAGCTAGGTAAACAGTTCTTCGGGAGACAGTGCTCGCATCGCTCCCTCCCCGGAGGAGGGCCGGGTAGAGAATTTGGTCTGTTCCGCCGCTGGCTCTCCGGAGTCCAGCGGTACCCACTAAGAGCTGTTTTCTGGTCTTCCAGGTCCCAAGTGGGTGTGGCTGGCAGTGTGCAAGGTTCCGCCTTGCCACTCCCAGCCCCCTCTCACTTCGCCAGCAGGTGTCAGTGTGTTGGTGCAGGCCGCGCCCCGTGTGCCGTCTCCCATACGCACTGCTACCTCGCAGAGTCTGATCACACTCTGGGCCGCTACCATGCCGTCCGAGTCGGGTCCCCGTACTCTGGTTCGCTGCCCCACCCCCGGTACGTCTGTGGTGCGTTTCGTTCCGCTGGTTCATTTGTACTTTCAGACTCGGCTATGCGATTCAGTTCGTCCGGTGTCCTCCAGTTTTCAGGGGTGTCGACTACACTCAGGTGTCGCTGGACATTGCACCTGTTCTCCGGGCGGAGATTGCTGTCCTCCTGGCGAAGGATGCAATCGAGCCGGTCCCTCCAGCCGATTTGAAGTCAGGGTTACAGCCTCTACTTCATTGTACCCTAAAGGGCGGTGGGCTACGGCCAATCCTGGATCTGCGCATCTTGAACCGGTACCCTCAGGCTGCCGTTTAGGATGCTCATGCAGAAGCGCATTTTCGAATGCGTCCGTCCCGAGGATTGGTTTGCAGCGTTTGACCTGTAGGATGCGTACTTCATGTCTCGATTCTGCTTCGCCACAGGTCGAGCATGTCAGTACAAAATCCTACCCTTCGGGCTGGCCCTGTCGCGCCGCATCTTTACGAAGGTCACGGACGCGGCCGTTGTTCCCCTCAGGGAACAGGCCGTTCGCAACTACCTTGACGACTGGTTATCCTGACCAGCTCGCAAAGCGTTGTGCGAACACAGGGACATGGTTTTAGCTCACCTCAGCCGGTTTGGTCTTCGGGTCAACTGGGACAAGAGCAAACTCGCCCCCGGGCTGAGGATCTCTTATCTCGGTCTCGAGCTAGACTCGGTCGTCCGGACTTCGCCCCTCGCGAGGAGCACGTCCAGTCGGTGTTGAACTGCCTGAGTACGCTCAAGCGCAGGACAGCGGCCTCACTGAAAGACTTTCAGAGGCTCCTGGGGCATATGGCATCTGCAGCCGCGGTCACGCTGCTCGGATTGCTCCATATGTGGCCGCTTCAACACTGGCTCCGCGGCCGGGTCCCGAGATGGGCGTGGCAGCGCGGTACGCGCCATGTCCTCATGACACCGAGCTGCCGTCGCACCCTCATCCGGTGGTCAGACCCCTTGTTCCTGGGGGCAGGAGTGCCCCTCGAACAGGTGTCCAGGCATCCTGTGGTCTCCTCAGATGCCTCGGCCACTGGATGGAGGCCACGTACAATGGGCATGCAGTGTCGGGCCTTGGACGGGGCCTTAACTGCATTGGCATATCAATTGCCTAGAGTTGCTAGCAGTACGTCTTGCACTGGGCCGCTTCAAGGAGCTGCTGTCAGACAAGCACGTACTGGTGCACTGCGGCCGTTGCATACATCAACTTTCAGGTGGTCTACGCTTCCGCCGCTTGTCGCAACTCGCCCTCCATCTCGTTATGGAGTCAGAAGCATCTGAGGTCGCTTCGTGCCATTCATATCCCAGGTGTGCTCAACCGTGCATCCGTCGAGCTCTCACGGCAGCCTCCACTTGTGGGCGAGTGGCGGCTCCATCCCCAGGTGGTCCAGCTGATCTGGCAGCACTTCGGCGAGGCCCAGAGATATCTGTTGTCTCCCCAGGACTGCCCTCAGCCAGTGGTTCCATTCCCTGACCGGCGGCACGCTCGGCACGGATGCCCTGGCACACAGCTGGCCCCGGGGACCACGCAAATATGCGTTTTTCCCCAGTGAGCCTTTTCGCACAATTCTTGTGCGAAGTCAGGGACAAGGAGCAGGTCTTGTTGGTGGCTCCATACTGGCCCACTCGGACCTGGTTTTCGGACCTACGCTCTTTGCGACAGCCTCTCCCTGACACATTCCTCTGAGGAAGGACCTCCTGACTCAGAGACGGGGAACCCTGTGGCACCCGCGTCCTGTCCTGTGGAACCTCCTCGCGTGGTCCCTGGACGGGAGGCAGAGGTTCTGAGTGATCCCCCGTAAGCGGTTGTAGACACCATCACTTCCGCTAGAGCTCCTTCCACAAGGAGCCTCTATGCGTTGAAGTGGAACCTGTTCGTCGTGGTGCTCCTCTCGCAAGAGGACCCCCGATTATGTTCGGTCAGATCTGTGCTTCCTTCCTGCAAGAGGGCCTGGAGCGAAGGCTGTCTCCCTCCACCCTCTAGGTGTATGTTGCCGCTTAGCCGCACATCACCATGCAGTTGATGGTAGTCCCTGGGGTAGCACGATCTGATCGTCAGGTTCCTGAGGGGGGCGAGGAGACTAAGATCTGCCTCGTCTTTCCTCCTTACCCCTCTTGGGATCTGACCCTGGTACTAACATCTCTCCGGGGTCATCCCTTCGAACCTTTGCAATCAGTCGAGTTAAAAGTACTGTTCCTTATGACCGTCCTCCTGGTCGCATTGGCTTCGCTTAGAGGGTAGGGGACCTGCACGCATTTTCGGTCGATGAATCGTGCCTGGAATTCGGGCCTGGGGGATTCTCACGTTATCCTGAGATCCCGACCCGGATATGTGCCCAAGGTTCCTACCACTCCCTTCTGAGATCAGGTAGTGAACCTGCAAGCGCTGCCTTCGGAGGAGGCAGACCCAGCCCTGGCTTCGCTCTGTTCATTTCGCGCTCTGCGCGTTACGTGGACAGAACTCAAAGCTTTAGGACCTCAGATCAGCTCTTGTCTGTTATGGAGGCCAGCAGAGGGGAAAGGCTGTCTCCAAGCAAGGATGGCCCACTGGATAGTGGATGCCATTGCCCTGGCGTACGATTCCCAGGGCATGCCATGCCCGTTCAGGTTGAGAGCTCACTCCCCTAGAGCAGTGGCTTCTTCCTGGGCGCTGGCTCAAGGCACCTCGCTGACAGATATCTGTAGAGCTGCGGGCTGGGCGACACCCAACACGTTTGCTAGGTTGTTTAGCTTACGTAGAGCCCAGTATCTTCCCGTGTACTCGCTTCAACTAGCCGGTAGACGCGTTGTACCTGCTCTTTTGTGTCGGCTTGCAATGCCATTCCCGCCCCCTGGGCCGGATAAGTGCATGTTTGACTCCAGTCGTGTTCCCCGGTTGGCGAACCCTGTCAAGCTCCTCCGCCTCCCCTGCGGCTTGGACATTGCGGAGTGTCTGATGCCAGGCCGACATCCGTCCCTGACGTTGTCTGTTGGCTGGGTTCCAGGTGTTGTGACCCCTCCACGTGAGTGGTCCCATATGTGTATTGTCCACGGTTAAAACTCCCTTGGTGAGCCCGTGTCTTTCCCCGAGCAGAGCTACTCTGCTGTCACCTGTCAATGAGTCTCCCCCTACTTAGGTGGGGCCACTCCAGGGACTTCGTATGCGTACTGCCCTAGTGTCAGTCCATACGTATTCTCCACGTAAATTCCTCCCCGAGGGTAGGTGGTGGCTTCCGCAGCGTCCCTTCGGGTTCGCTTCCCAGTGTAGTCTAGTTTACTTAGTGGGTAGATCGGAACAGCAGTAGACTCTCTCGGCGTTAGCTCGCCCCCTTCACCGTCCCTATTGGTGCGACGGGTGGCCGGGCTTTCGCTGGGCACTGGAAGGGTTTCGTAACTGTGGCATTTTAGTGGGATCCCAATTCGTCGGTCACTACTGACGTACGTCGAACGTGACCGACTGAAAGGGAACGTCTCGGTTACGTATGTAACCCTCGTTCCCTGAAGGAGGGAACGGAGACGTACGTCCCGTCGCCACAGTTTCTTTGCCCTCGCTGCAGTGCGGACACCAGTTGTCTCCTCAGCGAAAAACAGAGTGCGATTGCATCCGCTTCCTATTTATATCCCCCGGAGGTGGGCGGTGCGCATTATGCAAATATCGCACGCCAATGTTCATTGGCTTGTTTTAGTTCTCTCGAAGCTGATAGGGGCTCTCTAGCGATATCCCAATTCGACGGTCACTACTGACGTACGTCTCCGTTCCCTCCTTCAGGGAACGAGGGTTACATACGTAACCGAGACGTTTTTCACTGTAGCATTTTTACAGTCTTTTACCGTTAAAATATGATTTTTTTATTTTCTTTTACAGCGTAGTTCATATAAACGAATATGAAAATACTTATAAATGAATCTTAGTTCATGTTAATGTCACCTTTTAATAATACAAAATTAAAATCAAAAGATGTATCTGTATCTGACTTTATATTAATAAATACTGTAACAAACAGCTTAGTAGTAGTAGTAATAGTAGTAGTATCTTTATTTGTCCCTTCACAGAGCAATTTATGCAACATTCAACATCACAAACACACAATTAATATAAAAACATTACAACATACACAACTACGAAACCCAGGCATTTAACAATGCACCTATCTTGATCATTGTTAGGTAACTAATCTTAACTAATGGGACCTTACTGTAAAGTGTTACTTGTTTTCTAACCAGAGACAAAAGACACAGTTGTTATATTGTTTACAACACATCTGTATATTATCCAAGCAGATGACATTTTCTGTTAAATCATATGTTTATAATTCTGATGTAGAGTAATAGTTGACAGTCTTTGGCATTTCAAATGGTGCAGTTGGTGGAAAAGTCAATCGCTTCATATGGATCATGTGATTCTCGTTACGGCCTCTTTCATTATTACTTTCTTTTCATGAAAACATTTTCATAAATGCAATCGATCTGTACCCGACCCTGACAAAGCAAAAAAAGTAATTATTTACTCTATTTTACATTTTATGTGAATATCTACTTATGATGTTTCTCATTAGTAATGTCAATAATGCAGTCCTCTAAAAAAAGTATAGAGTTACCTGATCACTTTCTCTAACATTGGATTCACTGGATGCTCTTGCCTTTTGCACCCTGTATCGACAGGAAATTCATAAGTCACAAACATGAACATTTGTGGAACATCATATTTAGTCTTTGCATACCTTTTTAAAAGTGTTGCCAGAAGAAATAACAACAGTAAAGCTGAAATTCCTCCTACACAGCCTGCGATCAAAGGCACGGATAATTCTACTGGGTGGCAGATAAAAACAGAAATAAACAGATGTTGGTTCAGTAGATTATATACAATATGAGACAAGGACAAGTCATAAAACATTTATAATTATAATTAGCATGTCAGATTTATAAATTATATTTACCTGCCACAGTCAGCTGGATCTCTTTTGACATCTGAATACCATGTTCATTCTTTGCTATGCAAAAGTACTGGCCTCCACTCATCCTATTTACAGTAAGGGTCAGTTGTTCTCCTGAAACCAGCTGATTCTCATTTCCACTTTTGTGCCAGAAGAAGACCATGTTATTTGATGGATTGGCTTTGCTTTTGCAGGTCAAAGTCACATTAGTGCCAACAGAGACTGAAGCAGATGGATCGATGATGATGTGAGTTTCTTTTGGAGGAACTTGAGGGCAAAATAGAAACATTTTTAGATAAACTAGATACTACACATCTGAACATAATAATGCTAATGAAAGAGCAGAACTACTCCAAATCTCTTACACAGGACTCGTAGCATCACGGTGGTCTCCACAGTTGAGTCATTAGATGTTTTTCTTGGATATGTAGCAGTGCAGGAGATGTTCCTTCTGTGATCCATGTATGAAGCTTTGAAGGTCATGTGTGAAAACACTGACTGGGTTTTATCAGGTTTCTCCTGTAACTGTGTGTAATGTTGGCAGATTCAGGGATGTTGGACCAGGATATTGTAGGAGGTTGTTTGGGGCAGGGGGCTTCAGCAGAGCAGCTCAGATGGACTGTTGTTTCCTCCATCACTTCTTTCGGATCAGTGGGTTTGAGGATGAGAGGTTGTGGTGAATCTACAGGGCAAATTGTACAAAGTATAAAACACAGGAAAACATACAGCTACATACATACTACACAAAGACAATAAACATACCCAGAGAGGACTCAATAAGTATATTTTTTTCCTTTTCTAAATGAGAAGAGTATATTTTATATATTTTAAAAGCATAAGCATTTTAATAGCGTATTATACTGAAACCACACCTCTCACAGAAATCAGCTTATTCTTTTGAGTTTATTTTCTGTAAATTCTAAGTTATCATTCATAAATCATTTATAATAAATACAGCAATATTCCATAAAAATAAATTGTCAGGGTTGATTTCAAGGTGATTTCTTTCAAATTATTCCAAGGACAACACTCAAGCAGGCACATGCACCTTATTGCTATTACAAATGAAAACAATTTATGTTCTAAAACTGCCTCAAAATTTCAAACATGTTTAATATCCTTTGACTGGATGGAGTCAGAGTCTGTGGCCACTACTTGATTTTTGTGGAATCTGTTAACTCAAATCTGCAAACTCTGACTTTCAGCAACTATTGATTTGTCCAGAATGTACATCCAGACAGTGTTTTGTGTTTCTATTTTATGAATATATTTTTGTGAGTTGCTTTGTCTGAATATATCATTTTTTCATGCACATGAATTGTTTCTTTTTTTCTTTTTTTTCTTTTTCTTTCTTTCTTTCTTTCTTTTTTTTAAGTTTTATGTCAATTTGCCTACGCATGTGTGCATCATAACTTTTGCATGAATTATTAAAATCACCATGGAATCCAAATAGATAATTATTATTTTGTATATTGCAGTATTTTTTATAATTGATTTATCTGTGCAGATCATTATTATTTAAAAATCCTCTTAAAAATCTTTTATCAAAATAACTTCCCCTCCCTCTTGCAGCAACATATCTGTTTACTGGCCTGAGGGCGGGACAATCTGTCACTCACATGACATCAAAGCAATAGCAAACCACAACCATCCAATTAATTTTTCATCGACAAATCAAATCCCACCTTACATTTTTTTCTTATTCAAAAAGCCATTTTACTCAGATATGCTTTGGGGCAGAAACCTTGTAAATGATTCCTATGATTCCATAGATGACCTTATCTCCAAAAACACTTCTTTTTAGGAAATTGAAAAGAAAGAAAAAACACTGTATTTTTTAAATAATTAAACAATGTCAAAGTTGATATTGTTGCTCTATGGTCAGATACTTGCATATGTCATTATATTATTAACATTTTACCAAAATCAAGCTCAAATGGAGTTACAAGTTTCTTACATACGTGTTTTGTCCATCATTAGAACAGACGCATCTAAGGCAGTAAGTGCATAACATCACTTTTTCATCAAGTTACAGGTTATAAAGTTTACTAGTTATGTGGGCGCTCAGTTTTTTCTGTCATTTAGCCAAAATTTCATGTCATTAAAGATGAAGTGCTTTGCACAAGCTATTTAAGAGTATTGGCTCAATGACAAATGCTAGACTAAGACACTCTTCTTAAATACTCAAAACATTAACCTTTATATAATAAAGTCTTTCTTGATTAAAGAAAACACTGTGCATATTCAAATGAACAGTTCTTTATTTATTCTTGCATTGAAAACAAGTAGTTGGTCCAAACTGCGTGAGACACTTCATTCACAATAAAGGCCGAGTGGAGTTATGAGGTTTTACCAACAGTTTGAGGATCCAGTGAAGTTAAGAGGTTTAGTCTCAAGCTCTTTTTAATACTCTTAATTGGTCAGATATTTGCAAAACCCACAGACAGACAAAGGGTGACCAATAGAAAGTGAACTAAGTTTGTGTCCCGCAGAATAAAGAAGTCATACAGGTTAAAAATGACAAAATACGGAGTTACAAGGTTTATGCCTGACAACAATGATAAACGTCACATAGGAAAGAAAACTTGTTTCATACAAACTTTAATGAGACCAATCTGGCTCCATATAGGCAAAGCTTAGCTTAGCTTTTATTCATGGAGGACACTTTAAATTAATTTTAATTTTAATTATAAAAATATTCAGTAACTAATCATGAACTATAATCAGCGAGTAATTTTAAAATTGTCACACAGAATAATAAAGTTTACAGTGGAGACCCACTTACCTGAGACAGAATATAGAGGGATTCTGATATGTGTATTTCCGATCCAGTGTATTTGTTTCCACACTGAAGTAGTAGTAGCCTGAATGATTGTTCATAACATCATAGAAAACAGTGGTACATTCACGCTTACTAAGATTTCCAAGTATCTCTATATGACTAAATCCTTTTGTGATGTTTGCACTTCCATTAAAAACTACCAAACTCGTTGATTTGGCAAAAACACGGTCCTTCATTATCCCGACGGCATATATACTTTCTATGTTCGTCAAATCGATCACCGACCCATCAAATCTACAAGGTATCTGCACACAAGAGCCGCTCAGTGCCGTTATTCTTCTGGGCAATTCTGCATATGCAAGTTCTGAAAACAGAAAAGCAATATAAACATACTACATATAATATAAAACACCTTAAAACACCTTAAAATCTCTTGTTTTGCAAAATGAGTATAATACAGAGTACAGAATTAAAGCAAAATTAAACAAAATTAAAACTTTCTGATATTATTTTCAGTAGACAGCACAAGGAACTCACCTGAAGGCACCAGTACAAGTTCATACGTTATGAACAGAAAAGTCATGAACAGAGCGGCATACATCTTGAGAGCTGCAGATACTATGAAGACAATTCTCAGATCTCACGCTTTTTCTTTTTTTTTCAGTCCAAAATGAAGCATTATATTTTCTTTATGTCTCTTCAGTAGAATTTTATTATGATTAGCATTTATTTTAATATTATATCTTACATGAATATATTATAATTAATTGTTTTGGTTACACTTTATTTTAAGGTGTCCATATTACAGTGTAATTATACATTTAAGTACTGAGTAATACTAATTAACTACATAGACTTATAGGATTAGGGTGTAGTTTAGGGTTATTTGCTGTAATTATGCAGTTTATAATTACTATAACTACATGCATGTGTAACAAGCACACTGTAAAATAAAGTGCTACCATTTTTTAATAATTTTTAAAAAATGTGACAGACTTAAAAATTGATAGACCATCCTTACCTATAGCAGTGCAATCTGTAATTCAAGGAAAACAGAAGTGAATCATTTTTTTGTTTTCACATACATTACTATGCAAATATTTTCAGACGTAGTTCCGCTGTGGTTTTAACAGTTAAAGGGTTTACCATGACCAAATTTAAAAACAAACAACGCTCAAGTCCAGAAAGTTCCAAACATGCTATAATACATACATCAAATGTAATTTAACAATTTCTATCATATATGTATTTATCATTTTAATATAACAGGTGACACTTTTTTTATATGTTGACTGTTGTACTTCCTCATGTTCATTATTTGTTCTAGATAAAATCTGACTCAGTAGCCATAAGGTTATAGGTTTTAATCTCCACAAAAGGACTATTCATGAACTGTCACCGTGTGTCACCATTATTCCCTTGAGTAAGACTCTTTACTTCAAAAGCAGCTTCACGCTGTCCCTGTAAGGGTACATCATTTCCAAAACATCGTCTAAATGACTAATTATAGATATTATGAAACAAATCTTGGTAACAGAATAATGGACCGTCATTAATAGGTAACTATGTATGACAGATGATTAGTTCTACATTAAAGCTGCAGTCCGTAACTTTTTTTTGGGGGGGGGGGTTAAAATTTTTTTGAGCAAGTACATAACCAGCCAGTGTTCAAAACTATCTCATTATCTTAGCCCGATTCACAACGGTAAGCTTGTAATAATGTTTTATAATAAGAGCGACATGGTGGATTTCTGTTGGAATTTTGAGCATGCAGCAGTTCCCTCTGTGCGTCATTACGTCACGTCCATAAACAGAAAGAAGGAGTCCCGTCCAGGCCAGTCGGACGCTGCTGGTAGCGGATCATTTATAGCCTGTTCTCACAGCAGATGAAATAATTAAACTTATCATTTTGATGGCGGATTGTAATCCAGAAAGATCCAAATGACAATCATCAGTGACAACTGGAGATTCACCCGTAGTCAAAAAGCAAAAGACTTTGGACTGTGGAGTGGCTACAGAAATTGAAATATACAGGTAAGGCTAATATACACTAAATACACATAGTCATAGTAATGCTGATGTTGTTAACATTAACGATTTGAGAACAAAGTATAACAGTAATAATAATTTGCACGGTTTGGCATGATCCGAGCTAAGCGATCGTTAGATTTAATCATCATTGGCAGCGCAATTTATTGTAGGCCTAATGCCTTTGTCCTCAGTTGGTCAGAACAAAAGTGGCAGACGTGTTACTTACTTGTTCAGATGATATTTTCCAGTGAAAATTCTTATATTGGTCATACTTTCAAGACGTAGAATCTGTGATTCTGAAGTACAGTATCCACCGGTGTGGTGACTGACAGCAAACATTAGATTCATTCGTGCTGACGAGCTGTGCCGAGGCACAACGCACGTACAGATAACTGTTCTGCATGTGACTACAATTGCAGGTTTCAAACAAGAGATGGCGACAAAGAGGAAAAATCGCGGACTGCAGCTTTAACAATTCAGCTACTACCATTAAGTAATTTGAAGACAAGATTAACTAACCAGCAAATTTAGGAATGAGATAGTCCTAGTCATTCTCAAGTTAGTCTGTTTTTTTTTAACCTGAACATGATCATAAAATGCATCATAATTACTTAAGTGTTAACTAGTCACTCTTTAGAGCTACTAGCGATCTGGACCATTATTTAAAGTGAAAAAGAATAATGTTTTTCACTTTAAAATAATTGTCCAGATCGCTAGTAGTTCCTGCAGAGTGCTTCTGTCCAGCATGTTACTTTTGTGATTAGAAATAGTAATTCTTCATAATCATATAGTTTGTCATAGTTTTTAATTATGCTAATCTCCTTCAGTAATTATTAATTTCTAATAAGGAACCATTTTAATCCTAAATTAGCCATTTTAATGATTAGCTAATATTTGCATATTAGTTAATGATAGTAACTTTTTAATGTTATATAGGTCTAAAAACACTTAAACACAGGTAAAAACTATACACACCTTCACAAAGAAATTAATTATATATTCCCCTACCCACCTAATAATATATTGCAATATGGCTATAACATAGTATTCAATATAAATAAAATTTCAACAAACCATGGTAATTTACTACAGTTTATTTATGGTAAAAGTTTGTGTGTTAGTGTGGTGATTTTTGGATTTAAAAGTCTTCTATCTTCATTCATGGCACGTTTCTCCTGTTTTCCTCATCAGTCTGGTTGGGAATGTTGAGGCTGTTTCATCCGATTTAAAACTAATTTAATTATCGAGTGATTTGTAGATTGTAAACTAGAGGTGTGTGTCGAATTGAAACGCTAATCTCACTAGATGTCGCAATGCTGTTTAATAATGGTGACCGGGAATAAACGCGCGGCTCCTTTAAGTTTTAGTTCCGTTATCCACTGGGCCGTGCTGCATAGTTCAAAGCAAACTAGTGAAACACATGGAAACAGCGCTATTTGTTCTGTGTTTGTCGTTACTGACCGAGAATTCACCTCAGATGATTCAGTGACAGAGCGGTCCGAATGAATCCAAATCTTTTCAGATCGTTATGCAAGCGCGTTTGGCCAATTCACGGAAAAGAATCGAGACAAAAGAATGATTACTTCACGAAAGACTGATATTCCGTCGACAGAAATACGGGACACACATAACAACTGCTGAAATATTCGCACGTTTCTCAGGTCAGTCAGAGGAGTGTGCAGGTAGGCTACGAACAGTGCGTATATAGCTGTACAGCTGCATGCGCCACTGCGGCCACGATATCTAACCAAATTTAGCCGCACCGCCAAGAAAAGAGGAGGGAGATTGAGGTGAATATGATTGGCGGGACAGATTTGGCCCGCGGGCCGCCAGTTGACGAGCCCTGTTGTAAAGTGTTACTCAGATCTTTACTACAGTGTATGTTACATAAAAAATACAGCAGCATTCATATATAATAAATCTGTTAACTTCTGAAAAACAAAACAAACAAAACACACTCAATATAATTATTAAATAATTGTCTTTATTAAAAAAAAACTTTTTATCATTTAAAACTTCACATGAAGCTTCATATTTAGGAATATGAATCACATAAACTGGAATGCTTCATTCCCTGTTCCATTAAGATTTATACAAAATGTTTTAAGCTCTATTTAAAAAAAAAACAAAAAACAAATTACTGTGTGTAGTGATCTATAAAAGCATACAAATATATTTGCTCTGTCACACTTTACCAAAAGACAAAGAGTATAATATTTGTTCATCTGTGACTAAAACATACGCATGCACTAACATTGTCACCATTCCTGTCATTTCCCGGACTCCAATTCCCATAATCCTCCCTGCCAGTCACCTGCACACACTCCACACTAATCAGTAATCACCACACCCCAGCTGCAGCACATTAACCGGACTATAAAGGACTCTCATTCACATCACATCATTGCGAAGTCTTGTTAACTCTGTTACATTTCTGAGCATTGTTATTCTGTCTGCTACTTGTTTATATCTGCTGCATACCTCTGGACTGTGTATTGTTTCCTGACCTGTGAGTGATATCTGCCTGCCCCGATCTACTGCCTGTACTGTGACCACGATTCTGCCTGTCCCTTGCTGTTCCTGTTTACCCCTGTTTTGACCTGGCCTGTACGACTACACTCTTATCTAATAAAAAGCTTGCATTTGGATTCAAACCTGTTTTCCGCTTTATCACAAAAATAGATATTTGAACTACCATTTAGGGAAAATGAATGAAGAAAAAATGGACAGGAGAAAAACCCTAACCAATCAACAAACATAAATCAAGTTTATAATTACAGAATACTGACATTTAAATGACATTTAAAAACCTGACTAGAAGATTTTAGAATCACTAAACAAAACAAAAACAATGAATGTGATGTATAGTAATACACACACACAAACACGCACATATATAAGCCAAGCCAATAAAGCATGCTACATTTACACAGTTCACTCAAGCCATTTATTCTAATGTAAACTAATCCTGGTTCATTTCTTTCTCTGGGCCTCTGACCTCGGCATATATCGTCTCTTGTCCTGAGCTCTGCACTGTGGAGCTTTTGGTTTGGGGAGTGGAGAAGTCAATCTCTCCATAGTGGACTACGTCATTCTCATCCTTTGGCATCTCCAGCTCTTCACCCGACACAAAAGCACCATTAGTATAAATGGAGCTGATCTGCACTTGTTTTTCCTGACCCTGAAAGAGCAAACATAATAAATGACCGTTTATGTGGATCCACTGTTCTCGGTTTTTGGTTTCTGTACATAATACACCATTATAGTAAACATAAGGTATTGATTTCTGATTTTTATGATACTTCCTATTTGAATGGCATTAACGTAATCTGCTAAAAGAGTGTAAAACATACCTGATCTGAGACGTCAGTTTCCTTAATAGTGGATGCCTTTAATCTTTGCACTCTGTATTAATAGGAAATGAAGAAATCCATAAAATACATAATGGACCACCATATTGTGAACACCAGATTTTATATATGTTTCAAAGTGAAATGACATATGAGAATTCATTTATTCTGAAGTCTGATTGCTCTTGTCACGATCACCGCCTGCTCCTGTCAGTTCCCGGACTACACTTCCCACAATCCTCCCTGTCAGTCACATGTTCACGTCACACCAATCACCTGTTGCCACATCCACCCTAGCACACCACACTGATCACCACACCCAGCTGCAGCTCATTACCTGGACTATAAAGGACTTCCACACACACCACCTCACCGCGAAGTATTGTTAACATCCTGTTGCAATTTCCGAGCGTTTATTCCCTGTTTGCCTGTCTGTTCTCAACCTTGTCTGTTCCTGTTTATTGACCCATTGCTGCCTGTCCTGACCCTTGCCTTGTATACTGCTCTGTGAGTGATATCTGCCTGCCTTTTGACCTACCGCCTGTACCCTGACTACGACCCTGCCTGTCCTTTGCTGCTCCTGTTTGTTCCTGATTGACTCTGCCTGTACGACCATTCTCACTGTAAATAAAATGCTGCACTTGGATCTCCAGCCTGAGCTTCCCTTTCATGACAGAATACTTCGCCATACCAAGATCCAGCAGCTACCGTGAGTGTTCCTGTCTCAACAAATATGAACCCATCTGCCAAGTTAATAGGTCTCCGTCAAGGGGACAGATCCATTGAGAACTATGTCATGGACTTTATTGAACTGGCACCGTTAACCTGTTTTAATGAGGAGTGCCTAATGATATTTTTTCGCGGTGGACTATCTGACCCGCTCAGTGCTGTCATGCCGCTACACGATCCAAACGGGACGTTGGAACAGTATATTGAACAGGCTTTACTACTGAGCGGGTCTCCCTTTACTGTGGGTGTTGCTGAGGAATACGACACCTCGCTGAGTCATGTAATGGCCGCCGTGCCAATAGACACTCACAAAATGGCGGTTACTACCACAACAACACCAAGTCAAGTCTCCGCTGATCGCCCAGAGTCACGTCACCTCTCTAGATCAGTCAGGGAGCGGAGAGGATTGCGTTGCAGTGTGGCAGATCCGCCAATGACTTCAGCACGAGCGGCTGACATTTCTAAGCATCCACCAGCCGCTTCATTTTCAAGCCAGCCGGTCGCTACGCTCTCAAGCCAGCTGGCCGCTACGCTCTCAAGCCAGCCGGCTGCTACGCTCTCAAGCCCGGTGGCCGCTTCGCCTCAAGCCCGCTGGACGCTTCGCTCTCAGCCAGCTCTCAAGCTCGGTGGCCGCTTCGCTCTCAAGCCCGGTGGCCGCTTCACTCTCAAGCCCGCCGACCGCTTCGATCTCAAGCCTGCCAGATGCTACGCACTCAAATTTGCCGGTTGCAATACACTCAAGCGCCCTGGACGCGATGGACAAGATGGCTACTTTGCCAGTGCCCACGGGCAAGATGGCCGCCCCTTCGTTGCTTAAGGATGTAGGGGGCGATCCAGCCATTGAGTCCGCTCCAGAACCCGCTCCAACCGGTGAATCGTCGCCTCACCCTCGGAAGAGGAGGAGGAGGAGGAAGAAGGCTTCTTCCACTCGGCTAGGCTCAGAAGCCTTTCAAGAGACCGCTGGGGGTCTGGAGACCACTCCAGAGGTGTCTCCTACGCCACCTGCGCTTCCTGCCCTGCCGACGCCACCTGCGCTTCCTGCCCTGCCGGCGCCACCTGCGCTTCTTGTCCTGCCGGCGGCACCTGCGCTTCTTGCCCTGCCGGCGCCACCTGCGCTGCTTGCCCTGCCGGCGCCACCTGCGCTTCTCGCTCTGCCGGCGCCACCTGAATTCCTTGTCCTGCCAGCGCCGCCTAAGCGCCTTGCTCTGCCGGCGCCACCTGAATTCCTTGCCTTGCCAGCACCACCTGAGCTCCTAGCCCTGCCAGCACCATCCAAGCTCCTAGCCCTGCCAGCGCCGCCCAAACTCCTTGCTCTGCCAGCGCCACTCAGGCGTCTCGCCCTGCCGGCACCACCCGAACGCCTGGCCCTGCCGGAACCACCCGAACTCCTTGCTCACGAGGCCGCAACAGACCTCGTTGAAATCCCCAAGAACTTTTTTGGGGGGGGGGGCAGTATACCTGAGGGTGGGGAGCTTATGGGTGGGGACCCTGCTCAACCATGGCTGTTAATGGCCTTTGAACTGTTATGGCCATCTTTGGACTACAACTTATTATGGCCATTAATGGACTCTGATCCACTGGGGTCACCTATGGACTCTGACCCGTTGGGGTCACCTATGGACCCTGTCCTACCGTGGCTGCCTGAGCCACCTGACCTGCCGTGGCTGCCTGAGCCATCTGACCTGCCGTGGCGGCCCAAGCCACCGGACCCGCCATGGCTTCCTGACACCCCTGACCTGCCGTGGCTGCCCGAGGCTCCTGACCCTCCGTGGTTGTCCAAGTTCCTGGAACCTGCATTGGAGTTCCGTTCCCGTCTCCCAGTAGATCTCCAGTGCACCCACCCCCCCTCCCTAGCTGTTCCGTTTACGCCGCGAGGACGCGCCTTCCGGGAGGGGGGCATTATGTCACGATCACCGCCTGCTCCTGTCAGTTCCCGGACTACACTTCCCACAATCCTCCCTGTCAGTCACATGTTCACGTCACACCAATCACCTGTTGCCACATCCACCCTAGCACACCACACTGATCACCACACCCAGCTGCAGCTCATTACCTGGACTATAAAGGACTTCCACACACACCACCTCACCGCGAAGTATTGTTAACATCCTGTTGCAATTTCCGAGCGTTTATTCCCTGTTTGCCTGTCTGTTCTCGACCTTGTCTGTTCATGTTTATTGACCCATTGCTGCCTGTCCTGACCCTTGCCTTGTATACTGTTCTGTGAGTGATATCTGCCTGCCTTTTGACCTACCGCCTGTACCCTGACTACGACCCTGCCTGTCCTTTGCTGCTCCTGTTTGTTCCTGATTGACTCTGCCTGTACGACCATTCTCACTGTAAATAAAACGCTGCACTTGGATCTCCAGCCTGAGCTTCCCTTTCATGACAGCTCTATTCTATACAATTCACCATCTGTGCTTACCTTAGGAAAAGTGTTATCAGAAGAAAAATCAACAGAAATGCTGAAACTCCTACTACACAGCCAATGATCAAAGACAGTGATTCTAATGAAGCAGAGTCTGATTGAAAAAAAAAAAAGCAAAAATTAGTTGGTCAGTAGGCTGTGTGGATAATTTAAAAATAAAATTCAATCTTAAAACTGGAGCTTTTTACCTGTGATGATCATCAGATTAGGTCTATTATCTGTACATAAAAATAAACTCACCTGCCAAAATCAGCTGGATCTCTTCTGATATTTGAAAATCATGTTCATTCTTTGCTTTGCAGAAGTACCATCCTCCACTCAACCTATTTACAGTAAAGGTCAGTTGTTCTCCAAAATCCAGCTGATTCTCCTGTCCACGTTTGTACCAAGTGTAGTTCATGTCATTTGATGGATTGGCTTTGCTTTTGCAGGTCAAAGTCACATTAGTGCCAACAGAGACTGAAGCAGATGGATCGATGGTGATGCGAGTTTCTTTTGGGGGAACTTGAGGGCAAAAAAAGAAACATCTTTAGATAAACTACATGTTATGATATTACCTATCTGAACATAATAATGCTAATGAAAGAACAAAACTACTCCAAATCTCTTACACAGGACTCGTAGCATCACGGTGGTCTCCACAGTTGAGTCATTTGATGTTTTTCTTGGATATGTAGCAGTGCAGGAGATGTTCCTTCTGTGATCCAGTATGAAGCTTTGAAGGTCATGTGTGAAAACACTGACTGGGTTTTATCAGGTTTCTCCTGTAACTGTGTTGTAATGTGGGCAGATTCAGGGATGTTGGACCAGGATATTGTAGGAGGTTGTTTGGGGCAGGGGGCTTCAGCAGAGCAGCTCAGATTGACTGTTGTTTCCTCCATCACGTCATTCAGATTAGTGTGATTAAGGACAAGAGGTTGTGGTGAATCTACAGGGCAAAAAAAGTACACTGTATAAAACACCATTAAATTTGAAGAAAACAAAAACACAATGGGTCTCATTCACTAAGCATGTGTGCGCACACATTTGTGTGTGAAATGTGCGTACAAACAATTTTAAGAACAAATCATGATTCACCAAAAATTCTGTAATAAAATGTATTCTAAATTTACGAAAAAATATAGGAACAACTGAAAACACATGTGCGCAAAAACCTTTTACTCTGTGATACTTATAATCATGTTCAGAAGTTATATTTCAGCCTAACATGACTACAATTATATTTAAGTAGTCATATTGCATTAATTGTGTTATATAATCAATATATAAAATTATATAATAAAACTATCTAATAATACAATTTGATTTCATCTTAAAAACATTCCATCATATACAGATAAAGGTTTCTCTGAATATCACAGATTTACGCACATGTACAGCTGGCTAATGATAGATCTGTAATCTGGGTCTGTAGAAAAGGTGTTTATTGTGAGAACTGGTGAGAATGGCACACTTGGCATTTCTTGAGGATTTGGCGAGAGCATGTCTGCAGAGAGTTTGACAAGAGTGATGAAAGGCTGTAAGGAAGGTTGGCAGAAAGCCCTTATATGGAGATGGTTTGGGAGTGTTTTATGCAAATGACTAACCTTGTGCATGCAGGCACTCATTTAGAATACTCCAAATTCACTAACATTAGAACAAGATTATGAACAAACTCATGTGTGTATGTACGTGTTGTGAATTAGGAGGAGATTTTTTTGTGAGAAGTTCTCCTGTGCATACAAATACGAAATAATCAATCAAATAATCAATAATCAATTATTAGTGAATGAAACCCAATGTCTTTCTGCATGATACATCATTACACCAGTAGGTGGCAAAAAGTTATGGACTTTATAAGTGAATCATTGAATCATTCACTCAACTGATTCTATATATATATAAAAAAACATGATTCACTCAGGTAATGACACTACTGTCATCAGTAGAGCTGCTTATATCTGAATTGAACTATATATAGAATGAACTTCACACAAACTGAAATTTACCTGAACTTACAATAAACTTTACATAACTGAACCAACATGGACCTGAGCTGAATAATGACACTATTGTTTTGCTATACAGATACTTTACATTTTTGAAGTTCGCATTATTGATTCCATTACTTTCCTGTTTAAGACTGTCAAGTTTCTTTGAAACAATCTCTATATAATTTCACAGCAGTGAAATTATTTTCACTGCTGGACTGAAAATAGACTGTTCGTAAAAGGTAAATACTGTGTCTAAAATACGCAATTTTAACTTCTGGTTTATTTTCAATTCAATTTAGTAAAGTTTGGTGCACTGGATCTTGCAGCTGTCAATATAGGTACATTTCAAAAACAAATCTAATTTGTAACTCCAGTAGTCTGTGGGCCCATTTTGCTTATCTTCCACAACAAATATACTTCCTCTCAATTGTGGGAAAACAATTTGTTTACTATAAGTATTACTAAAGTTCCTCCTTTGCTGTTTTAAGTTCTTTTGGTCACAGCCATTCTTTTGTTGCATGGACTTTTAGGACCTCTAACAAGGAAATAATCCAAAATACAATCCTTTTACCCATTCAACAATAATAATAAAAAATAAAATAAAATAAAATAAAATAAAAAAAATTGACTGAATTATTTTTCATTGAAAGATGCATCAGATTACCAATAATTGAGGAACCCATCAAATGACTCCTTGATTGTGAATCATAATCACAGAATAATTTTGACAGCACAACAGAATAATAAAGTTTACAGTGGAGACCCACTTACCTGAGACAGAAATATAGATGGGATTCTGATATGTGTATCTCTGATCCGGTGTTTCCACCCTGAAGTAGTAGTTTTCTGAATGATTGTTCATGACATCATAGAAACAGTGGTACATTCACGCTGACTAAGATTTCCAAGTATCTCTATATGACTAAATCCTTTGGTGATGTTTGCAGTTCCATTAAAAACTACCAAACTCGTTGGTTTGGCAAAAGCATGGTCCTTCATTATCCAGACGCCAAATACACTTTCTGTGTTCGTCAAACTGATCACTGACCCATCAAATCTACAAGGTATCTGCACACAGGAGCCGCTCAGTGCCTTTATTCTGCTGGGCAATTCTGAATACACAAGCTCGTCTGAAAACAGTAAAGTAATATAAACAGACACTTTAAAACCTAGTTTCAAATAGTGTAATAGGAAAGTTTTTTGATCATTTTCATTTGTTAAACAACACTATAGGAACTGACTTACCTGAAGATACCAGTACAAGTTCATTGGGGAAGAACAGAAAAACCATGAAAGGAAAGACAGACATCTCAAGTGCTGTAGGTACAAACACATAAACATGAAAACAATACTAAGTAAAATTTAATTTTCTGAAGTGTATTTTAATGAACATTTGTGCATTAAATAGTCTGAAATTTGATCAAAGAGACAATAAAACGACAGAAGCCTCACCTACAACAGTCCGTCATTCATTCAGAGTAAAACAGAAGTCCAGCACAATTTCCTCACAGAACTGTGGATCAATCTGACAAGTAGTTTTCAGAGAGAGTAATGATGCAGAGGTTAACTCTTTCCAGGAGTCCCCATGTGTACTTTCAACAGGAGGAGCATTTAACATTACCACATTAAAATGAACCAAATGCCCAAGTCTGTAAAAACTTGCGTATATACCATCAAATGACCTTTTACATTTATTTAAATCCTTTTTGTAAGCACTAGAATATCACGTAACAGTTTTTTTTTTTTTTTTTGACTACATTAACATTGTCTATTGCACTTCCTCATGCAAACCTGTTTATCAACTCAACAGCAAAGAACAGAGATGCTTTAGTCCCGAGTTAATGATTACAGTTCTGAAATAATAGTGCATTGTAGCATAGTGGTTAGTATGGAGGCTTGTTTCCTGCTACAGAATAAAAAAAAATGCAAAAGGTAATTGCGCCTTTATCTCACAATTCTGAGTGTCACACAATTGCGAGTTTATATCTCACATTTCTGACTTTATAACACACAATTGTGACTCTCAACTCAGAATTGTGTGATATAAACTCCCAATTGTGAGGAAAAATGCCAGAACATGTGAGATAAAATGTCATACTTAACTTTTTTTATTTTTTGCTCATTGGCAGAAACAAGCTTCCATAGGTTAGAGATCTAGGTAGGTAAAATGTATAGGTTTACCCTGCAGTCGGGCTGGGAACAAAAATATATATTCATGTAATCAGCCTGTTGTTTAGATATCTTAAACCTAAGAAGTGCTCAGTTCAACCAAGACAGAATTTCTTTAAAAACAGTCCAAACAAAAACAAAACATGATATCATTAAACAGTTGTCTTTATTTAGGATAGCACAGGAAGCAGAGCATTTAAAACTTATTTCCCGCAAGTTTATTAAAATACTTTTAGGCAATGTTCTCATGTTTTGCTCATCGGTATGAAATGAAATCACTGTTGGACATGACCATCTCTGAACTCCTCTGGCTGAAATCACTTTTTATTTGGTTTATAAAGTTTTGTACAGGTTCCAGGGTTCTGTACTGAATTGGGGGAAAAGACATTTAAATTTTCTGCTCCCTCTGCCTGGAATCATTTGCAAAATAAGTTGCAATTTAGGGAGCTGGTTTCATTGGATGTTTTTAAAAGGATTTTAAATGACTTATACAAACATACAAACATCAGGGGCCTGTACCATGATGGTAGATGAACAAACTCAGGGTTATAGGATTAGTTTCGAGTTGACAAAACCAAACCACTCCAATCCGGCTTTGTTGGTACCATGATGCTGATTATCAACTTTCTCTGTCAACTCAGGCTTTGATCCTGAGTTTGTGGAGCGCGTGCACATGAATCAGTGGCAAACAGCCAATCACATGCCTTGCAACAGAAATAAACTGTGATTCACTTCTCACGAGAGAGCCAGCGTGATTCAAAACTCTTTCGCTGAAAATTAAGAATTTAAATGCATTTACACTAATGGAAAATACTTGTCTGTGAAAGAGGACAAATAAAAGAAATGATCTTTCTCTATCAGTGCAAGTGAAAGTTGTGAAGTTAGTTGATAATATATAGCAATAGAGACTTAAACATACAAGGTCACATATAGTAATTTTTAAAGAGTATATTTACTCCTTATTTAGGCTTATATTACATATGATCTATATATATTAATATTCATTGAAACGAAGTGCTTAATAACTACTGTTACACTAAATTTGCGTGTGTGTAATGGATTAATATAAATATAGATCATATAATTATACAAATCATATATAAATTATATTATCATTAAAACCAGACAATTTCATCGTTAAATATTTGTTTTTACTATATAATGACCTTTAATTTAGAGGAAGAGAAACTGGGGGAGTGACTTTATTGCATTGGGTGTGTCAGTGTCACTTAGCTTATGTCTGATTGGTCCAATTTCAGTTTGAGATCTCTAACCCAGAACATAACCTGCCCCGGAGCAGGTTAGCCGTGGAGCGTAAGTTACTATGGCGAAGAACACCGCTAAAAGCCAAGTTACTTTCATGGTACCTAATACCCAGGACTGGCGCAAACTAATCTGAAACTTACCTGGCTAGCCAGCTAATCCAGCTAATCCAGCTTCATGGTACAGGCTAGATGTTTTGATATTGTCAGGGTTCTGTTTATGTTTTCTATGTCACATGTTCTTTGTTCTCAGTTTTCCCGCCACTAGTTTGTTCCCTTGGTTACCCTGATTTAGTTCTTAGTTCCAGCTGTGTCTTGTTAATTAGCCACGCTTGCCCCTCTGTTTGCCCTGTATATATTCCCTGTGTTCTCCCTCAGTCTTTGTCGGTTCTCGTCTGTATTTTACGTTTGTGTTTATGGTGTTTCCCTTGTTTCCTGGATTAATTAAAGTCTTCCTTTCTGCATTCCTCCTCATCGTGAATATTTATCCACCATGGCACCTGACAAATATGTATTAACATTCTTTTTTCATTGTATATTTTTTGATTTAACTTGCTTGTGTGGACATGTATGTATGAATGGATGTTAACTGTTAAACCCACATGAGCTGTGTTACTGTCAATCTTGGCCAGGACTCTCTTGTAAAAGAGATTTTTAATCTCAATGTGCTTCTTTTCCTGCTAAAATAAAGGTTATAATAATTTGCCCTTCGTAAATTTGCCCGGTGTAACCCTTGTGGTAACACTTTATGTGGTAACACTTTATGCTATATCCCTAAACCAAAACATAACCATTGTATAGAGAATATAAAATGATATACAATGTAATGGACAGAAATATTTAGGAAAATGACCATTTAAGTAACACTACAGCATGAAAAAGATATTTTGAGCCACAAAATCCACTCAAACCTCTAAACCTACCCATAACCATTTCTTAAAAATATGTAATTATAAAGAAAAACATAACAGACAGAAAAGTTTAATCACAATAATTTCTTTATTAAGAAAACCATCTGAATGATGATGTGTTGCAGTCCTCTCTGGTAATATTTGAATAGTTTTGTATTTGGTACAGAACAGAATTTAAGTTCTTAAACCACGAAAATGGTATTCTGCTTCACTTCATGTCATGTCACAATCTGTGACAAAGCAGGCGAGAGCCAATGAGCATTTGATATCACTTCCATAAAATGTGTCGTGTCAAGCCTTTTGAACAAACAATCGCGGGATTTGTTTACGATCGTTATTAAGGATGGAGATAAAGATAGCTGGATAAAGAATTGAATTTGGATCTGCTCCTCTGAGAAGTCGTATGGATTCTAAAGATGTGGATTAGCCTACAGCAGATTAAATTGATGTATTTTTGCGTTTTGGTGTATTTCTCAGTCCTGTGTCTGAGAAAATGCGTTTTGTGTCCCACGGCGACCAAAGTAAGTATTACATGATAAATAAACAGAGCAATTCCAAGATAACTAATCAAGTTTAAGGTTTAGCCATAATTATTGGCTTATTCTGGTCAATAAACTTAAATATCACTCAATAAGTGCCAATTAAGTGCCGGGCTTTGGGCCAGTTTTCACGTCATAGTTCACAGGCGGGCCAGGCCTCGGGCCTGTTTTAGGCTTCTCCTTCTGTAATACGTTTGACATCCATTAATTAAAATAAACCATGAGAAGCTGATGATGGTAAAACAAACAGACATAGTGCTGCACTGCTATAAACAACATGAGACGAGACCATATTGTACCACATTGCTGACTTAACATCGCAGCCTGTTCATTATCAAAAAAAAAACAGTCAATCAAACATATAAAAAGTTACTCTGCTCAGTGTATATATAGTCTGTTGTAGGCTACAATCTGTGGATCAGTAATGACTCAAAGTTGTCACCCTGTTCAGAATGAATTGGATTTCGCCACTCAGCTCCTTGGTGCCTGTGTTCTTGGTAGAGGTCTGCACGGGTTGTGTTCTTTTCTCTGCCTCTACTGAAAGTTGTCATAGAAGATTTCATTTCTTAGCCCCACTTTTTGCTCTTTCAGTTGCATAGATTAAGTGTTTACATTCCATTATCCATTATCACATAACCCATGATACAACAAACAGCTCCGATCGCAGCATCCTCCATTCACAGTTTTTTAGCCTCTGTAAATGCCGCGCTTAAAGATGCCGCTGTTGACCACAAATGCTGTTATCACTGTTTTTCCATGTTTTGAGGTAAGTATGTTTACACTGCTTTTTAAAATGCCGGTGCTGGTGTTTGACATGCTTTTGACCAATCATGTACACTGATAGTACACTTATGCACAATGTACCCTTATGTCACTGATAGTTGAATAGAGCTGGTTTGTAGACCCTCTCGAAGTATAGCTAATTTAGTTCATTTTCAATTTAATTTTCATTATATTCATTTATTTCCACTGCATCTTTACATGTTTACACATACACACACACATATAGCACACTA
The DNA here is from genome assembly GCA_028476615.1 of Culter alburnus. NCBI lineage: Eukaryota > Metazoa > Chordata > Actinopteri > Cypriniformes > Xenocyprididae > Culter > Culter alburnus. The sequence continues at coordinate 43,874 of JAOTNS010001947.1, read as the reverse complement.
TATATACACACACACACACACACATTATATACAATATATATCTATATATATATATGTATATATATTTATAATATATATATATATACAACATATATATACATACATAGTACAGTCCAAAAGTTTGGAACCAAAGATTTTAATGTTTTTAAAAGAAGTTTCGTCTGCTCACCAAGCTACATTTATTTATGAAAAAACAGTAAACAGTAATATTGTGAAATATTTACAATTTAAAATAACTGTTTCTATTTGATATATTTGACAAAGTATTTATTCCTGTGATGGCAAGCTGAATTTTCAGCATCATTACTCCAGTCTTCAGTGTCACATGATCCTTCAGAAATCATTCTAATATGCTGATCTGCTGCTCAAGAACATTTAATGTGTACAATATTTTTTTTCAGATTATTTGATGAATAGAAAGTTCAAAAGAACAGTGTTTATCTGAAATCTAATCTTTTGTAACATTATAAAAGTGACATTACTGCCACTTTTGATTGATTTAATGCATCCTTGCTGAATAAAAGTATTCATTTCTTTAATTTCTTTTCAAAAAAATAAAAATAAAAATTCTTACTGACCCCAACTTTTGAACGGTAGTGTATATGCTACAGAAGCTTGTATTCAGATAATTGCTGTTTTTTGAACTTTCTATTCATCAAGAAATCCTAAAAAAAAGTACACAACTGTTTTCAACATTGAAAATAATCATAAATGTTATTGAGCAGCAAATCAGCATATTAGAATGATTTCTGAAGGATCATGTGACACTGAAGACTGGAGTAATGATGCTGAAAATTCAGCTTTGCATCACAGAATAAATTTTGTCAAATATATTTTAATAGTACACAGTTATTTTAAATTGTAATAATATTTCACAATATTACTGTTTTTTACTGTATTTTTAATTAAATAAATGTAGCCTTGGTGAGCAGACGAAACTTCTTTTAAAAACATTTAAAAATTAGTGGTTCCAAACTTTTGGACTGTACTGTACATATACATACCATAAGCACACATACACACATACATAATGTACGGGCCCATACATACCCACATACATATAGCATGCACCTACCACGATATGCATATATGTGCACGCACGTACACACGCCTGCCTACAAGTATTCAACATACATGTGCATAAGTCAAATATTTCTGACACTGTGGAAATGGACACCCTAAGAACTACGCAGCTTGGCCGGTCCATCCCAAGTGTAGGCAAGACAGATGGTTTGGCAGATTTTAGATACTTTAAGTATGATACTTTGAGCACTGAGGATAGCAATGCTGAAACGTCTGCTCCTCTTTTTAATTCACTGCACTTTGCACTTTATTGGCACCATGCAATTTATATAATAATTTTTGTATTTTTCTAGACCTTAGTCTTTTTTTTGGATTCCGTGTGTGACCAGCCCCCTCTTCTCTGTTCTGTTTAATACTTTAAGTGTAAATAATAATATAATAGTAAAATAATAACTATAAAATTAAAAGACAACAATAACAAAAACAAATAACAAATAACAAAAAAAAAAAAAGAATAAAAAATAATAAAGGGTCATGATTTTTGTGTAGGTCTGGTACAGTAATATGAATACGCAGTTTACTCATCATTACATCATGTAGGCACTGCATACTTCCCTGCCACATGTACAAGGAAATACAATAAGGTAGAACCTCAGCCGCGACGTCAGTCATATACTATAATTTTCCAGCAGCTTACATTTTAAATTTCTTTTAAATATGGATAGTGAGGCAGACAGTTTAATATCATTGTCTAACTTATTCCATATTTGTGGTCCTCTATAGCAGACACTGAAACTAGTACATTTTAAGTTCCTGATTTTCCCTTTTAAAAGAGACTTTTTCCTTGCATCATGTTGGTGCGAAGATGAGTATAGTGGAATAAGTTCACACGGTTTCTATACATTATACAAGCATTATGATAGAAGTTACTTTCAGGAAGCTTTAGAAGACCATATATGGAAGAGAGGATTTGTCGGGGAGTTTGGCATGGACCAGGTAATTGCTCTTAAGGCTTTCTTTTGTATTACCTGAAGTTTTGCAGTGTAAGTAGGATATGTGTTGTTCCATATCACATTACAATAATTCAGGTAAGGCTCAAACAGAGATCTGTACAATGTCAACAACGCATCAAATGGAAGCAGATGTCTTATTTTGAAGAATAAACCAACAGTTTTAGATAATTTTTTGACAAGCTCGTCAATGTGTTTTTTGAAGTTCAGAGAATGATCTATGAAGATTCCTAAGAATTTGGTCGAGTCTACTTTTTAGATAGCTCTGTCGTCTATCATTATATTTATATTGTAATTTCTGTCATCACGTCTGTTTGGGTTGAAGACAATATAAGAGGTTTTGCTAATATTTAAAGACAGTTTGTTGCATTTGAACCATATGTTGACCTTTGCCAATTGCTCATTTAGACATTTTTCTAGTTGGTCCATATTTTTATGAGATATAAACAGGTTTGTGTCATCGGCGAAAAGTATTTTGTGAATGTCGCTGGAACAATAAACGAAGTCATTAATATAAATTAATATAAACTATGAATAAAAGTGGTACCATAATGGATCCCTGTGCAACCCCAGTTTCAATGCTTTTTGTGTAGGAGTTTAGTCCCTCAACATTCACATATTGCTCTCTTCCACAGATATAACTTTCAAACCACTGGAGTGCTACTCCCCTGACACCATAGTGCATTAGTTTACCAAGCAAAGTTTCATAATTAATGCCTTTGAAAGATCCAGAAAAACACCAATACCATACTCTCCTCTTTCAAAGGCATCATTAATTTTCTCCACAAGGTCTAAAATAGCCATATACATGGTGCAGTTTTTTCTAAAGCCATATTGTGAGGGCTCTAATACATTATATTTCTCAAGATATTCTGCTAGTCTGGAGTTCCTAGAACTAAAAGCCCCAGGGCCCGAGCAAGGAGGGGGCCTGTTATTGGCTGTAGAGTAGATTGACTGCCATGCCCCCACTTATTAGCACTGTTATTTAGAACCCCTAAGGGGCAGCAGTCATTTCATTTTTTTTTTTTTAAATGTGGCATTTATCATTTTTTGCAAATGATCTCTTTACGTTTCCTTCAGTAATTGTTTGCCTAATCGCACTCATAGCTAAAGGTTTGAGTGCTGTCTGCTGTGTTGTGACCGAAAGAGCATATGAAAGTGGGAGCACAATCGCAAAAAAGTTAATATATAAATTATAAATGTGCAATGGGAAATCACTCCCTGCCTCTCCACTAAATGGTCCCACTGCCGAAGAAGAGTTAACGCTGCCTGAGAAAGCTGCTGCTGCTCGAGATGCCCAGAGATGCCTCGAGATGCCTTCTCCAAAACCCACAGATAACTGGGTCAGCCTCCTGTAGGCCCCCAATATCAGCAACTAAATTACCTGGTAATGCAGTCACAAAAGCCTGAATAGCAAGGGAAGCAGATGTTATATCAACAGCCTGCTGTACTTAAATGGGAACAACTGTACCTGGAAACAGGCTGTCCGCTATTCCAAGCACGGGTGGATTCTGGTGAGACAAATCATCTGCATTCTTATTACACTTCCCAGGCCAATACTTAACTTAAAGATCAAAGCAAGCAAGCGGTGCTGCTCTGTAGCCCCAATTTAGTTGAAGTCAGGTGGCTTAGGAGGTTGTTATCAGTGTACACCATGCATTTATGACCTTATAGATATTCTCTACCTTTCTCGGTCATTGCCACTTTAATGCCAGAAACTCTAATTTCATGGAACTAGTTTGACATATTATGTTCTATGGGTCTAAGGCCATGTCTTGCATACGTCACAGGTCTCACTTTGCCACCCTGCTTCTGTGAAAGGACCACACCTAACCCACCCAGGCTAGCGTCCACCTCAAAAGATAAAAGAGAGAATCTGCATAGGCGAGCACCGAGGCAGAGATGAGCTTACCTTTCAAGCCCTCAAAACTTTTAGTAAGACTTCAAAACTTCTGGTAGTCCAGTCACTCGTAAAACTCTGCTCCACTCTCTTCCATGACTTTGTGCTCCCAAACTCTGCAACCAGGCGATGTAGAGGGGCTGCCAACTTGGCAAAACCCTCCACAAAACTGCAGTAATAACTTGTGAAGCCCAGGAAGGAACGAAGCTCTGACATACCAGTCAGTTGTGGCCACTGGGCCACCGCCTCAATCCTTTTGGGGTCTGTGGAGACACCATCGACTGAAATCACATGCCTCAAATATGTGATTTCTGAATGAAAGAACACACATTTCTCTAACTTAACCTTAATACCTTCACACTGCAACCTACTCAAGACAAGCTCCAGTCGTTCCAGATTGTTCGACCATGGATGAAAAAATTACTATATCGTCATAATACAGTAATAATGACTGACACTGCTGATCACAGAATAAACACTGCATTAAATGCTGAAACGCACTAGGTGCATTGCAAATGCCAAAAGGCATGCAATTCCATTCGAATAACCTGAATGGTGTACAGAACGCAGTCTTAGGCTGGTCTTGTTTACTGACAGGGACCTGATTGTACCCACTAGCTAAGTCCATAGTAGAAAACCAGCAGGCCCCTGTCAGTGAATGTAATGACTCCTCAATATGAGAGAAAGGAAATACATCCTTCCTAGTTCTAGCGTTCAACTGATGGTAGTCTAAGCACATGCACAAGAACTTGACAAGAACTATAGGGGAAGCGCAAGGGCTGCAACTCTCACATATAACCTTAACCTCCAACAACATATTGATGTGGGCATTCACTACCTCATACTCCGATGGGGGTATTCGACAGTACTGCTGCCTAAATGGAGTATCATCCAACAGTGAGATGTCATGTGACAACAGCATAGTGCACCCCAAATTCCCTTCATGCGCAGAAAACACCGTCTGGTACCGCCAGAGCAGGTCCCTAACACATTCTTCATCTTCAGGTGACAACACAGACAAATCAGTAGTCTTATCTGTTCTGTGGCCGTAGGCACGTGTACTAATGGTAGCCACAACTGTTTTAACCTCTGTGACCCCTGATGGTAAACTGAACACAGACACTAATTAAAGTACCTAAATGGGTGTGTGGATGAAGTACTACATCAGTGGTTCCCACATTCACCACTGGCACCAAAACAGTGCCTCGACTTACCTGCACCAATGATGGTGAAGCCAACAATCCAGCTGGCAGGTCAGACTCAGAGGGGGCTCAAAAAGCACAGTGTCATGCAAAAACTGCTCAGAACAAATTGCTGTGACTGGTTGTAAAGTGCCACCTGGGATCCTCCATACCCTACGACTGTGTACCTTAACTGAACCCACGTGAATAGAACGAGGCTTAGGCTACCTCATGACAATGTTGGAATGCCTGTGTTACAATACTTGGTGGATGACATCAAAGATGCTACCGAACGAGAAACCAGAAGAATACTTGAGCCGCCATGTATCCCAATCGAGCTGTGGCTCTGCAGCCTGGTGGGTGCTAGTTTCCAACAACTGCAGTGCAGAAGATGGAGGGTGAGTAGGAACACGTTCCCCATCACGCTCCCTGGCAAAATGACCAGGTTGCTGATATCTTCTACAAATTATGGGATTACCATAAGAAGATGGATTCTGCGAGTATGGAGAATGGTGTGTCCGAGGGGCTTGACTACACTTGGCAACCATCTGGAGCCGAGCCACACTTTTAGAGAGCTGATCCAATTGGGCTTGCTGCGATTTCAATAGATCTCTTAACTCACTTAACTCAAACAACAAGGCACTGCAGGCTTCTAACGATGATCCCCCTTGTACCCCATACCACATGACGGGAACAAAAGGAACTGACTGGCTTCGATGGTGAGCACCCCCCGGCATCCCCTCCCACTTCCATCTAAGAGCCTTACTAGGAACCTCTAGCAAACTGGGAGACTTGTTTCAACTCATGACGCAAAGAGCTATCTGTCATATGTTCCATAAAAGGATTATGCAAAAGGGTTTTCTGAATTTGGCATAGCATATGTGGACTTTTCTTCAACAAACTTCCAAAGGCCCATCAAAGCTAATGAAAACTCTAATGCAGTTTATGAGAAAAAACTGATTCTTGCAGAGATATCCGGAAAATATTGAGAGCATAGGGCTGCACGATTAATCGCATGAGATTGTCATGCGTGTCTCGTCAGTAAAGCCGGTTCTGTGATTAGTGGTAAATGTCCATCACCTGCTTTCAAATGGAGCGGCACTTAATATACAGAGCTGTAGTTCGCGGACAAGCTACGCAATATCGCGTTCATAATCGCAGATGAATCGCCTTCGATAATGAACGCGATATTGCGTAGCTTGTCCGCGAACTACGGCTCTGTATATTAAGTGCCGCTCCATTTGAAAGCAGGTGATGGACATTTACCGCTAATCACAGAACCGGCTTTACTGATGAGACACGCATGACAATCTCATGCGATTAATCGTGCAGCCCTATGAGAGCGCTTCACTTTTTCCACAATTTGTTATGTTACAGCCTTATTCCAAAAGGGATTCAATTCATTATTTCCCCAAAATTCTCCCATAATGACAATGTGAAAGAAATTTGTTTGAAATCTTTGAAAATTTATTAAAAATAAACATTTACAGATCTCTCCAGATGTTCAGTCGGGTTCAAAGCTGGGCTCTGGCTGGGCTACTCAAGGACATTCACAGAGTTGTCCCGTAGTCTCTCCTTTGTTATCTTGACTTCATAGCTTGGTTTGTGCTCTGACATGCATTGTTAACTGTGGGACCTTATATAGACAAGTGTGTGCCTTTCCAAATCATGTCCAATCAACTGAATTTACCACAGGTGGACTCCAACCAAGTTATAGAAACATCTAAAAGATGATCAGTGGAAACAGGATGCACCTGAGCTCAATTTTGAGTGTAATGGCAAAGGCTGTGAATACCATAGGTACATGTGATTTTTTTTTTTTTTTTTTTCATTTTTTTTTTTTTTAATAAATTTGATTTCAAACAAACTTCTTTCACATTGACATTATGGGGTATTGTTTGTAGAATTTTGAGAAAAATAATGAATTGAATCCCTTTTTGAATAAGGCTGTAACATAACAAAATGTGGAAATAGTGAAGCATTGTGAATACTTTAATGAATGTAATAACGTTGAATAAACTTTTTATAACTTTAAATGTAATAATGTCTCCCTCTCAACAAATCAATGTTCTAACTGCAGAAATGATAGTAGTAATTACATTTTTTGATAACTGGAATATTTTGTTTATATTATTTAAATGTTTAAAATACGAGGGAAGAATAAAACACTTAACTAAGTGAAGGTATTTATCTGACAAAATCGTTGGCAAAAAAGGCAAACTACAGCTATACATATTAGAAAAACAAAAAAGCTCACAGAAAAAAAAAACATTTTTTAATATTTCATTGGTCCTCTCGTTTTTGCATGCATTCATAATTCCTTTGTATGACAGCATGGCCAAAAAATAATGTCTGCACAATTTCATGTTTCATTTCATTATCACAAATACAAGCTACACAATATGCTTACATCTTTACCACATTTTTTTTAAATATTTGAATTAAGGTTGAAGATGTCAATTTTCCTATGGTGGACATCACATTTGGCCACTACTGTATGTCTGTTCATTGACTTTCCAACTGACTGTCAAACCATGCAGCAAAAGCAAGCCATTTTTATGAGGCTTTCCTGCAGTTGTTGGAGCCGTTTATGTAACTCATGTTCGCATCATTGCTCCAACTGTAAATGAGGAGACATACAGTGGTGTGAAAATGTGCTTGCTCCCTTCCTGATTTTTTTTAGTATCTGCCGAGATACTAGTTTTTTCAGTATCTGCCGAGCGAATGCAGAGAGTAGCATTGTAACAGCTTTAAACATACAAATGTACCTAATATGATAAAACAGCGCTGCATTACCCCACATGACCGGAAGAAGCAGAAGCGGTCGTCTGCAACATAATAAAAGCTCCACTGCTCTCGAGCCATGTGTCGGGCTTGTCTCTCATTAGCAATCGCTCCAGCGGCCTCGTTCCACTCCAACGCAAAGTACTACAGCATGTGCTTCATAACTCTGCTTCATACTACAGTAATGTTAATAAATCTTTAATACGTTAGCTCATCCATGAATATGATTTTTGCCTGTCTCTCGGTGCATTATTTTCCACCAGCTGTATGTGAAGACAACACCTCCCATGAGTACAGTACAGTACAGGAGATGTTCCTTCTGTGATCCATGTATGAAGCTTTTGAAGGTCATGTGTGAAAACACTGACTGGTTTTTATCATGTTTCTCCTGTAACTGTGTTGTAATGTTGGCAGATTCAGGGATGTGGGACCAGGATATTGTAGGAGGTTGTTTGGGGCAGGGGGCTTCAGCAGAGCAGCTCAGATTGACTGTTGTGTTCTCCATCACTACATTCAGATCAGTGGGTTTAAGGATGAGAGGTTGTGGTGAATCTACAGGGCAAATTGTACAAAGTATAAAATACTGTTAAATTTAAGGAAAACATATAACGACTGCATACATGCTACGAAAGGACAAATAAGCATATACCCAGAGAGTATACAATCAATATTTTTCCTTTTCCAAATCCTTAAACATTGAGAAGAGCATATTTTAAAAGCATAAGCATATATTTTTAAAAGTGTATATCACTACTCACAGAAATCAGTTTATAGGACTGGGCGATAAAATTATAACAATAATTATCGCAACATAGGTTTTCTCGATAAAAAGATAACTAGAGTTAGATAAATGTTTATGCATCAAAAGCGGAACTACTCATTTTTTATTAAACTATATAATTTGTGCATTTATACTAAATGTATTTAGGCTACTGTTTTTCATATCACAGAAGTAGTATACAGTTACATTTGGTAGTGAGGTGGGATGCTTGGTTTTAACTCATGATCTAAATGTATGCTACTATGTAAGACTAATGGCTAATTTGAATAAAACTCAAACAGAATAATTTTTACCATATAAAAATGAGGTTGTTATAATTTTTATAGATTTTACTGTTTTTGTTAATGAACATAAATTTACATCTGCATCCTAACTTAAGGTTCTACTTCTGTCAACTCAAGCTACTGTCAAATGTGCATTTCTAAGAGACAAAAACATATTAATTTTGTGGCCTGCGCTGCAAACTGTGCCAAAGATACACATAATCAAAGTCAGGCAACACAAACCTGTTTCATAATTTGAAACAATATCACCCGTTCGTACATGCAGGAATAAAGAAATTATTTTTCTATTAAGATATTTATTTTGTTAAGGAAAAAATGACTGGAAAAGTGTAAAGAATTCAAAAATGTGAAGTGTTTGCCATGTTCTGACAATAAAGAGTAGTTTAAAATTACAATTAATGGTCTGGTTTCTACAGCTTTCACTTAGAAGCACAAATCTGCCTTTAAAGTTTAAAGGAATAAAAAGTTTTGACATTTATCGTGATAATTATTGATATCGACTGATATGAAAAATGTTGTGATAATTTTTTTGGCCATATCACCCAGCCCCAGTTTATTCTTATTGGATTTTCTGTAAAGTCAGGATTTTCTGATTTAAAGCATGAAATGTAAATTGTTGTTGTCATCCCTAGTTTGATGAACATCTGACTGAAAGGCTTCCTGAACAAGAAAAAAAAAATGTAGGGCAGGACTTGATTTTGTCTATCAGGAACTAATTGGATGGTTGTGGTTTAATTTTGCTGTGATCTCATGTGAGCTAGTGACAGACAAATTGTCCTACCCTTATGCCGAAAAACACATCATCAGAGAAGAGAAGGGATGTAGTTGCAAGATGGAAGGATAGTTATTTTTTAATAAAGATTTTGAGGGCAAATTAATAAAAAAAATGATGATGTGCACAGATAAATCATTTATAATAAATACTACAATATTCCATTAAATATAAATGGTCAATTTTGATTTCATGGTGATTTCTTTCAAGCCATTCCGAAGACAACAAACTCACGGAGACACATGCATCTTAGTGTTAGGAGACAAATGACAAGGCTTAAGCTAGTCCTGGACTAAAATGTATGTTTAAGCTGTTTTAACTGAAAGCAGCTTGTAATGGCATATCTTAAAATATGTCAGTGCCATTGTTTTGTCTCAGATGTACACCAGTAATGTTTTTTTTTTTCTTGGGCACTTTTATAAAAGATACTTGAATGTCATTAAATGTCATTGAAATAAGGCCTAATCCTGGCTTAATCTAAGACCTGTCTGTGAAACCAGGCCTGTGTTTATCCATGGAGGACACAATAAATTAATTTTAATTATAAAAATATTCAGGGACTTAATCATAAATTATAATCAGTGAGTAATTTGAGTGAGTAAACAGTGAGTAAACACTGCTCCGGGTGTTCACCATACTTGGCAACACATCACATCACTCGCATTTTAAAAATGTCACAAGAGAATAATATAGTTTACAGTGAAGACCTACTTACCTGAGACAGAAATGTTGATGGGGTTGTCACTGTATGTGTAGTTCCAATCCAATGGCTTTATTTCCACCCTGAAGTAGTAGTTGTCTGAATGATTCTTCATCACATCATAGAAAACAGTGGTACATTCACACTGACTAAGATTTCCAAGTATCTCTATATGACTAAATCCTTTGGTGATGTTTGCACTTCCATTAAAAACCACCAAATTCTCTGGTTTTCTAAAAGAATGGTCTGTCTTTATCCAGAAGCCAAATATACTTTCTGTTTTATTTAAACTTATGTTCGACACTTGAAATCTGCAAGGTATCTGCACACAAGAGCCACTCAGTGCCGTTATTCTGCTGGGCAATTCTGCCTTATATTTAGATTCTGAAAACAGAAAAACAATATAAACATACAAAAAATACCTTAAAATCATGTTTTGCAAAATAAGTGTAATACAGAGTACAGAATTAAAGCAAAATTAAACAAAATTAAAGCTTCCTGATGATATTATTTTCAGTTAGACAGCACAAGGAACTCACCTGAAGATACCAGAAAAAGTTCATATGTTACGAACAGAAAAGTAATGAACAGAACGGCATACATCTTGAGAGCTGCAGATACAAACACACACAAAGACACTATGAAGACAATTCACAGGGGTCTCATACTTTTTTTTTTTTTGGAAAGACAGTCAAAAGCATTATATTTTCTGTATGTCTCCTCATTATGATTTTATTATGATTAGTATTTACATTTTAATATTTTATCTTACATTAATAATAATTAATTGTTTTGGTTACACTTTATTTTAAGGTGTCCATGTTACAGTGTAATTACACATTTACGTACTGAGTAATACTAATTAACTACAAGTACTTACTATAGATTTAGGGTTAGTTGCTGTAATAATGCACGGTTTATATTTTAAAAATTTTAGTAATTACACGTGTAACAAGGACACTGTAAATAAAGTGCTTTTAAAAGTTTTTTAAATGTGATAGTCTTAAAAATTGATAGAACATCCTTACCTCAAGCAGTACAATCTGTAATTCAAGGAAAAACAGAAGTAAATAATTTATTTGTGTTCACATACATTACTATGCAAATATTATCAGACAGTTCCTCTGTGGTTTTTACATTTAAAAGGTTTACCATGACCAAATTAAAAACAAACACAATGCTCAAATCCAGAAAGTTCCAAACATGATTTAACATATAAATACTAAACTTCAAATTTAATTTGTATCATTTCTTCATCATTTTAATACAGCAGGTGACACTTTTTTATATAGTGTGTTGACTGTTGTACTCCATGTAGGTTTTAATCTCCACAAAAGTACTATTCATGAACTGTCATCATTACTCCCTTAAGCAAGACTCAAAAGCAGCTTTATACTGTCTCTGTAATAAAGGTACATTATTTCCAAAACATTATTAGATATTACAAAACAGATACTTGGAAATAGAATAATGGTCCATCATTTATAGGTAACTAGGATGTAATGCAGGACAAGTGAGTAATTGTCTTTTGAGTCGGTCTCTCCCGACACTTGCGTCATCGATAGATGGTGTTATAGGATATTCCCCTCCTTCCTCGAATCTACTGAAGCCTTATGAAATCTCACGGGCGAGAATTCCACCAATGGTGTTAAAGCGCGCAAAATAGAGGCAGGCTACTCCACACTATAAGGTGGCACTAGATGCCATTGCTTTAGAATCTTTTCCTTCAGCTACAAGAAGCCAGCTACAGCTCGCCATTGAGGTATGCTCATCCCAGGGGACGATGCCTAAAGGATTACTGCTCTGCTGCAGCGTTCAGGTGAGTATGACATTTTTCATCAGATGCCTTCTGGACCACGGCGTTTCTGCATGGGCAAGGCCCTCTCAGATGCAGCACTGTCCGAGTCCGTCTGCTCTTAGTAACAGCAGTGGACCTTATGGACTCCGGTGATGAGCTCATGCCTACTAAGCTTCTGCATTCCTCTCATCCAACGCTTCAGGACAAGCAGCCCCTCGCCTCAGGGCAGGGTAAGGAAGACAAAATTCCCAGCACTCACATATTATTAAAGGATTAGTTCACTTCTGAATTCAAATTTCCTGATAATTTTCTAACCCCCATGTCATCCAAGATGTTCGTCTTTCTTTCTTCAGTCGAAAAGAAATTAAGGTTTTAGATGAAAGGATTATTCTCCTTATAGTGGACTTCAATGGACTCCACTGTTGAAGGTCAAAATTACAGTTTCAGTGCAGCTTCAAAGGGCTTTATATAGCGAAACAATCTGTCATTTTCTAAAAATTCAAATGTATATGTTTTATAAAAACAAATGATCATCTTGCGAGTGCTTCCATCTTCCATATTCTTCAAAAACGTACGCTTATGTCCTACGCCTTCCCTATTCAACTTACGGAATGTATGCGGCACCAGTTCCGTTTTTTCTGTAAGAATAGGAAAGGCGTACAGTGTAAGCTTTTTGAAGAATACAGAAGACAGAAGCACTCGCAAGGCGATCATTTGTGCTTATAAAGCATATACAATTAATTTTTTTAGAAAATGACAGATCGTTTCTCTAGATAAGACCCTTATTCCTCGTCTGGTATCGTTTAAAGCTCTTTGAAGCTGCAGTGAAACTGTAATTTTGACCTTCAACAGTGGAGGCCATTGAAGTCCACTAGAATAATCCTGGAATGTTTTCATCAAAAACCTTAATTTCTTTTCCACTGAAGAAAGAAAGATATGAACATCTTGGATGACATGGGGGTGAGTAAATTATCAGGAAAATTTTATTTCAAAGTGGACTAATCCTTTAACAGCCCAGTCTCAGTGCAGCAGTCAGTCGTGAACGGAAGACAAAATTCTCAGCACTCACATGATATAAACAGCCCCCTGTCTCAGTGCAGTGGTCTGTCATGTACAGAAGGCAAAATGCTCGGCACATACACAATATTTTTCACATTTAAAAAATAGCCCCTGCCTCAGAACGGCGGTCTGCCTTCCATAAAGCATTGAGCTTTGGCCACTCGCTCACTCTCATAATATGTAGCCACTCGCTTCCGTGGCCGTGTTGAACACTGGCTTTGCCGCTGTTTTCTCATATGGGTGTGAATTGTTGCTTATACTAACCATAATGCATGCCGGTGTAGCCGCTGCTCATCGCTTTCTATGATAAGCACTGACTGCTGCTTTTGTGAGGAAGTGTGTTGCGTACGCTACCTCTACTTATGCTGGTGCTGCGCTATTCTTTGCCTTCCTTGTTAAACACCAGCTGGCCATTGTTTTTCATATTCAACAAATTCATCTGTCCCCTGTCATACTACTATGCTATTTTTATTGCAAAGCTTCAGTGTTTACATCCGAACAGTGGCTCAGTATTGGCCGGCTCTGGTCACATGAGCAGCACGACGCATGCGTGAACCCACGTTCAGACACTGAAGACACTGAAGCTCTGCAGCCAAAATAGCGTAGCAGTATGACGGGACAGCCGAATTTGTTAAATAAAGTCGTTATTTTTGTTTTGTTTTTTTGACACAAAATGTATTCTTGTCGCTTCATAACTGCCTCTAAGTTCAGAGCATCACAAGTGTTTCTGCTGTTGCTTTATAGAGTCGTCTGCCCAATAGTGATCCATCTCCACGAGGAGTCTGCATTTCACCTAATTTCATGAAGCAATGGCGTCCAGCGGCACATGATATTGTGGGGGAGCCCACCTCCACTTTGTGCACTTTAACGCCATTGTCGGGCGAATTCTTTCACGCAAGATTTCATAAGGCTTCAGTAGATTTGATGAAGTAGGGGGTAGTGCCATCTATCAATGACCAGTGTCTCATTCCCTCCTCTCAGGGAACCGAGGTTACGCTAGGTAACCGGAGACGTTCTACATTTGTACTAATATGGAAAGAAGATTAATCAGCAGATTTAACACTGAGATAGTTTGGTCTTGAAGACTGTTGTTTTAACCTGAACATGGTCATAAAATGCATCATAATTACTAAGAACTACTAATGATCTGGGCCATTATTTTAAAGTGGAAAAAAAATAAAAATTCAGTTTAAAATAATGGTCCAGATCACTAGTAGTTCCTGCAGAGTGATAACACTTGTGTAACGAAACGGGACTCAGGCAGGGATCCATTTGCAGTGCTTTATTAAAAGTGAGCGTGGTCGTACAGGCAAGGTCAAAACAGGAACAAACAGGAACAGCAAGGGACAGGCAGAATCGTAGTCAAGATACAGGCAATGGTCAGGACAGGCAGATATCATTCACAGGTCAGGATACAATAAACAGTCCAAAGGCAGGCGGCGGAGAATGGTACATGAGTAACAGACGGGATCGGTAACAGACAGGCTGACAGGAGGATAATGCTCGGAATAGTAACACAGGTTAACAAGACTTCGCAATGATGTGTGGTGAATGAGAGTCTTTTATAGTCCGGTAAATGTGCTGCAGCTGGGTGTGGTGATTAGTGTGGAGTGTGTGCAGGTGACTGGCAGGGGAGGATTATGGGAATAGGAGTCCGGGAAGTGACAGGAATCGTGACATAATGCCCCCCTCCCGGAAGGCGCGTCCTCACGCCGTGGATGGAACGGGGGGGTGGGTGCCCTGGAGACCTACTGGCAGGTGAGGGTCGATGTACAGACGGGTAAGGAGGTCTCCAGGGCAGGTCCAGGGACTCTAGGTGCCATGGCGGGTCGGGAGCCTCGGGCAGCCACGGCGGATCAGGTGCCTCGGGCAGCCATGGCAGTTCGGGAACCTTGGGATGCCATGGTGGGTCAGGAGAGTCGGGCAGCCATGGTAGTTCGGGAGCCTTGGGACGCCAAGGTGGGTCAGGAGAGTCGGGCAGCCATGGCAGTACGGGAGCCTCGGGACACCAAGGCGGGTCAGGAGAGTGAGACTGCTATGGTGGGTCAGAGGCCGTGTGTGGCCAGGATGGGTTAGAGTTTGCGGGCGGCCATGACGGATCAGAGATCGTGGGCGACCATGACGGGTCAGAGTTCGTGGGCGGCCATGGTGGGTAAGAAGCTGGTTCATGGTGGGCTGGAGCTGGTTTATCGAAGGCCGGAGTGGGCTCATGGGCTGCTAGAGCGAGCCCTGGTGCGGAGCCTGGAGCTGACTCGGGCTCTGGTGCAGAGTCTGGAGCTGACTTGGGCCCTGGTGTGGAGTCTGGGACTGGAGCAGGCTCGGCGAAGACTGGAGCGGGCTCGACGAAGACTGAAGCGGGCTCGACGAAGACTGGAGCAGCCATCTTGTCCGTAGACATTGGTGGAGCGGCCATCTTGTCCGTAGACACTGGTGGAGCGGCCATCTTGTCCGTAGACACTGGCGGAGCGGCCATCTTGTCCGTAGGCACTGGCGGAGTGGTCATCTTGTCCGTAGGCACTGGCGGAGCGGCCATCTTGTCCGTAGACACTGGCGGAGCAGCCATCTTGTCCGTAGACACTGGCGGACTTGAGTGTGTTGCAACCAGCGGGCTTGAGTGCGTTGCAACCGGCGGGCTTGAGTGCGTTGCAACCGGCGGGCTAGAGTTCGTTGCAACCGGCGGGCTTGAGTGCGTAGCAACCGGCGGACTTGAGTGTGTAGAAACTGGCAAGCTTGAGTGCGTAGAAACTGGCGGGCTTTAGTGCGAAGCGGCCGGAGGAGGCTTCAGAATTCCAGCTGCTCGTGCTGACGTCAGCGGTGGATCATCCACACTGGACAACAATCCTCTCCAGTCTCGGATAGATCCAGAGATGTGATGTGACTGTGGGCGATCAGCGGAGACGTGACATGACTCTGGGCGATCAGCGGAGACGTGACATGACTCTGGTCTCTGTGACTTGACTTTGCTCACGAAGATCATCTGTGACTTGACTTGGCTCACGAAGATCATCTGTGACTTGACTTTGCTCACGAAGATCAGCTGTGACTTGATTTTGCTCATGAAGATCAGCTGTGACTTGACTTTGCTCATGAAGATCAGCTGTGACTTGACTTTGCTCATGAAGGTCAACTGTGACTTGACTTTGCTCATGAAGATCAGCTGTGACTTGACTTTGCTCATGAAGATCAACTGTGACTTGACTTTGCTCATGAAGATCGATGGTGATTTGACTCTGTGTTGTTGTTGTGACCGCCATTTTGTGAGTGTTCTCTATAGCGGCAGCCATTACATGAGGAGACGAGGTGTCGCATTCCTCCGCGACACCCACAGTAAAGGGAGAGCCGTTCAGTTGCAATGCCAGGTCAATATATTGTTCTAATATCCTGTTAGGATGATGAAATGGCATGACGGAACTGAGCGGGTCAGACAGTCAACCGCAAAAGAATATCATGAGGCACTTAGATGGGTGTGGTGATTAGTGATTAGTGTGGAGTGTGTGCAGGTGACTGGCAGGGAGGATTATGGGAATTGGAGTCCGGGAAGTGACAGGAATCGTGACAACTTGAGTAATTTTGATGCATTTTTTTTTTTTTTTTACCATGTTCAGGGTAACAGAGACAATTGCTTATGTCTCAGAAACATTAATGTTGTGATTAGTAATTAATTAATAATACTTTATAATTTGTCATAGTAGTTCTTAATGAGGCTAAAATTATCCAGTAATTATTGATTCCCTAATAAGGTGCACAGATTATGTTTTGTTCTGGTTTGGTTCTGTTCCTGTCATATTAAGTTGATCTAGTTTCTATGTACACGCCAGTTTGGTCATGATTCTGTTCACCTCTTGGGCTATTTCTTAACTCATTAGCTTCTCTGTGTATTTAAGTCCTGTGTTCGGTGTCGTCGTTATTTTGGTTGTCTTTGCTCCCCATGCTCTCCTGTGTATTCTGTGTTGGAATTTTGGATTAAAGATATTTTGAGTTATTCATCTTTTTGAGCTTACTGAAGTAACCAAGCTTGACTAGGAACCATCTCCATCCTAAATTTGTCATTACTTACTGATTAGTTAATCTTGTTTCCATATTAGTTAATGGTAGCAACTGAAGTGTTAGTGTAGAACTACTCATTTGTCCCGCATTACTTCCTTTGATGGACGATTATTCTAAAGTGTTACCCAGATCTTTATTACACAATGTAACATAAAATACAACAGCAATCACTTCCACAAAACAAACCAAACCAAACTTTTGAGCATTTAAAACTTTACAGGAAGGTCTTCAAAATTATGAAATAACCTGAATGTAAGTAAGCAATAAGGTATGAGAGGCTGTGCTGTATTGTGAATAAGTCACGGCTGAAGGGCGTTGTTAGGCACAATGCGAAGCAGAGTGCCTGCAACCCCTTCAGCCGTGACTTATTCACAATACAGCACAGCCTCTCATACCTTATTGCTTTTATAATACAATTACCACACAATACAAATATTAAAGCCAAAAATATGTATCAATGCTGCAACTTTAATGAAGTAAACTGTCACTAAAAGCCTTCCTCCCACCAGAAAAAAATAGTCCCTGACCATGAACAGCAACAGAAGTTAAATATTACATTAGATGGCAGCAAAGACGGTCTTTATGTGCATGTCTGTCAGTCACGGGAAAACCCCTTAACTGTTAAAAGGAAAAGATAATACATCGGACATTTAAACAGATTTTTTATTGTGAACATAAGACTGACCTGAAGGAAAATGCTAAATCTGAATGCAGGTAATAAACTCGCTCACTCTATCTCTTTCTCACAATACTCTTCTACATCATACAGTAAGCTTCATTGAACAATGTCAATTGAGAACATACAGTGTACGTTGTTAAGAGTGGTTGCTAAGGGTGTTGTGTAGTGATAAACCGTTGGGTGAAGCGGTCATAGCTGTGTTTTATCGTGAATAAAACACAGCTATTGACCAATCAGAATCAAGGACAGGAATTAACCGTTTTATAAAACGTGTTTAAGATCAGCTCTGAACTCCTCTGACTGAAACTGCTTTAATTTAAAATAAGCTATATGAACAAAAACAATTTTTACTGAAAACATTGGTTAAATTTTTTTTATTATTATTTTTTATTTATAATTAACTGTGTGTAATGATCTAAACTTTAAGCATACAAGTACATTTGCTCTGTCACCCCTTTACGAAAAAAAGTTTAACATTTGCTCATCAGTTACTAAAACATAAACTACACATAGGGTTAGGATAATAATCAGACATTTGATTTACCATTTAGGAAGGAACAAATGAAGAAAAACTAATAGAGAAGTAACAGGACCAAAAAAAAAAAAAAAAATTATCAAGTTTATAATTACAGATTACTTACGATGTGGCATTTAAACACCTGACTGGAAGAGTATGCAATCACTATTAGGAAAAACAATGAATGTGATGTACAGTAATTATATATATATATATATATATATATATATTATATATAAAGTTGTTAAATGTTTTATTTCCATACTGAATGACAGTACACATATGAGACAAGACAAGCCAATAAAGCATGCTACATTTACACAGTTCACTCAAGCCATTTATTCTAATGTAAACTAATCCTGGTTCATCTCCTTCTCTGGGCCTCTGACCTCGGCATATATCGTCTTGAGAGCTCTTCACTGTGGTGCTTTTGGTTTGGGGAGTGGAGAAGTTATCTCTCCATAGTGGACTATATCATTCTCATCCTTTGGCATCTCTAGCTCTTCACCCGACACAAAAGCACCATTAAATGGAGCTGATCTGCACTTGTTTTTCCTGACCCTGAAAGAGCAAACATAATAAATGACCGTATATGTGGACCCACTGTTCTCGGTTTTTTGTTTCTGAATATAATATACCATTATAGTAAATGCATCATATTTATATCAGCTTATTATGGCAATTCCTGTTTGAAATGGCATTAATGTGATCTGCTTAAAGAGTGTAAAACATACCTGATCTGAGATGTGAGTTTTCTTAATAGTGGATGCCTTTAATCGTTGCAATCTGTATTAATAAGAAATTAATAAAACACACAGAACACCAGTATATGTTTCAAAGTGAAATGACATATGAGAATTCATTTATTCTGAAGTCTGGTTGCTCTATTCCATACAATTCGCCATCTAACTGTGCTTACCTGAGGAAAAGTGTTATCAGAAGAAATATCAACAGAAATGCTGAAACTCCTACTACACAGCCAATGATCAAAGACAGTGATTCTAATGGAGCAGAGTCTGATTGAAAAAAATAAAGCAAAATTAGTTGGTCAGTAGGCTGTGTGAAAAATTTAAAAATAATCATAAACCAATCATAAAACTGGAGCTTTTTATCTATGATGATCATCAGATTATGTTTAGTATCTGTGCATAGAAATAAACTCACCTGCCACAATCAGCTGGATCTCTTCTGATATTTGAATACCATGTTTATTCTTTGCTGTGCAGAAGTACCGGCCTCCACTCATCCTATTTACAGTAAAGGTCAGTTGTTCTCCGAAATCCAGCTGGTTCTCTTGTCCACCTTTGTACCAGGTGTAGTTCATGTCATTTGATGGATTGGCTTTTCTTTTGCAGGTCAAATTCACATTAGTGCCAACAGAGACTGAAGATGGATCGATGGTGATGTGAGTTTCTTTTGGAGGAACTTCAGGGCAAAATAGAAACATCTTTAGATAAACTAGATGCTACAATATTACACATATGAACATGAAAACTACTCCAAATCAAAACTACTCCAAATCTCTTACACAGGACTCGTAGCATCACGGTGGTCTCCACAGTTGAGTCATTAGATGTATTTCTTGGATATGTAGCAGTGCAGGAGATGTTCCTTCTGTGATCCACATATGAAGCTTTGAAGGTCATGTGTGAAAACACTGACTGGGTTTTATCAGGTTTCTCCTGTAACTGTGTTGTAATGTTGGCAGATTCAGGGATGTTGGACCAGGATATTGTAGGAGGTTGTTTAGGGCAGGGGGCTTCAGCAGAGCAGCTCAGATTGACTGTTGTGTTCTCCATCACTTCCTTCAGATCAGTGGGTTTAAGGATAAGAGGCTGAGGTACATCTACAGGGCGCCAAAAAAAAAAAAAAAAAAAAAACCACTATTGACTATTGATACAAGATGACACTATTGTTTTTCTACAGATGCTTTACAGCAGAATTTGTATTTAATTTTTTAAGTTTGCATCATTGATTGCATTACTTTCCTGTTTAAGACTGTGAAGCTGCCTTGGAACAGTCTCTATTGTATAAAGCACTATAAAAATAAAAGCGACGACATTCAGAAACAAAAAAAAAGTAGCTGTTTTTATGATGAACTGTATGATGAGTCACTGAACTGTTGACTCAACCTTTCCCCTTAAATACACTGATTTATTTAGGAACAAAACACTGTTTGATCCTTGAAAAAACACAATGGTTGATTCTTCAATGACTCAATTTTGTAATTATTTTCTGGAGTTAAAATAGACTGTTAGTAAAAGGTAAATACGGTGTCCAAGTTACTCAGTTTTAACTTCTAGTTTATTGAACTTTTGTATAAAAGTATTTTTCTTAATACAATCACTTAATTGTATTATTTTAATTTAGTACTTGGAACTACAATGTCAATACAGGTACATTTCACAAACAAAACTCATGTGTAACTCCAGTAGTCTGTGGGCCCATTTTGCTTCCACAACAAAATACTTCCTCTCAATTATGGAAAACTATTAATTTCTATTAACTATTAAAACTATTAATTTAAGTATTACTATTACTAAATGTTCCGTCTTTGGTAATTTAACAGTTCTTTTTGTCACAGGTCTTTTGTTGTGGGGACTTTTAGGCCAAGAGACAAGAGAACAATCCCAAATACAAACAAAAACTATTGACTGAATCATCTTGCAACTAAAGGCATTTAATTAATTTAAGGAATGATCATATATTTCATTGAGATATGCAACACAGATTACCAAAAATTGGGTAACCCATGAAATGACTCCATGATTAAGCACCAATGCTAAATTTTGGTTACAGTAATTATATTTAATTGCTGAGTAATATAAAGTAACTATGTACTTACTATAGGGTTAGAATTAGGGTTTGGTTTAGGGTTAGTTGCATGTAATTATGCATAACTTATACTTATTACTAAAGTAAGTACATGTAACGATGACACAAAGTGTGTTACCTAAATATTCTATATACTGTAATCATGTTCACAACTTGTAATAATTAATTAATTAATACAATTAATTACTCAATAATGAGCTATTTTTTCTGCCTAAAATTAATACATAATGTCAGCTAACTGTGTGATTTGTATTTGTACATTTCTTAAATACATTACTTGGACACAGTCACCTTCCGATAACAGATCACTCTAAATTGTAATGTAGACATGCATTTTCTGTGAAGCTGCTTTGATGCTATCCAAAAAAGCACTATACAAATAAATTTGAATTAAATTATGAATCAATCACAGTATAATTTTGATGGCATAACAGAACAATATAGTTTACAGACCCACTTACCTGAGACAGAAATGTTAATGGGTTTTCACTGTATGTGTATTTCCAATCCGATGGCATTGTTTCCACCCTAAAATAGTACTTGTCTGAATGATGTTCATCACATCATAGAAAACAGTGGTACATTCACACTGACTAAGATTTCCAAGTATCTCTATATGACTGAATCCTTTGGTGATGTTTGAACTTCCATTAAAAACCACCAAACTCTCTAGGCTTTGCAAAGAATGGTTCTTCTTTATCCAGAAGCCAAATAATCTTTCTGTGATCTTCAAACTGATCTCTGACACATTAAATCTACAAGGTATCTGCACACAAGAGCCGCTCAGTGCCGTTATTCTGCTGGGCAATTCTGCATTATATTCAGATGCTGAAAACAGAAAAACAATATAAACATACAAAAACACTTTAAAATATTTTGTTTCACATTAGTGTAATACTAGAGCTTTTTTTCCTTTTCATTTTAGACTCACCTGAAGATACCACAAGCAGAAATAACAGAAAAACCATGAAAGGAAAGACAGACATCTCAAGTGCTGTAGGTACAAACATGAAAGCATTAGTTTCCAGTCTACAAAGATGATTTACAAGAATGCCACACTTTTATTGATAGACAAAACTCTTAAAAAGTTGTAAACTCTGAAATATAATTTAATGTGACTATTTATGCATTGGATAAAATCTGAAATGTGCTCAGATGAAAGTGATAAACAAGCCTCACCTACATCAGTCAGTCGTTCATTCAGAGTAAAACAGAAGTCCAGCACTATTTCCTCACAGTACTGTGGATTTCTGTAAACCTGACTACTAGTTTTCAGAGTAATGATGCAGAGGTTAACTCTTTCCAGGAGTCCCCATGTGTACTTTCAACAGGAGAAGCATTTAACATTACCACATTAAAATGAACCAAATGCCCAACTCTGTAAAATATGCATATGGGTCAATATCACTGTAGGGTGCCTTTTGGTGTCCTGTACATAAATAACTCATTTGCCATGATAAATTAACATAAAAATGACTATCAAAGGGTGTGTTATATAAAGTTTCTATATTCATAACAAAAGCATTACTTGGGTCTTTAGATACATTTTCTAGATTTTGTATAAGAAGATGTGTGTTATTTGCTATGTCCCATGCACTGCTCATTAAATTTGAATAAGAGTAAAATATAGTCAAATCATACTGTAAATTTTAAAAATGTAGTTTTCCTATTAATATTTTTTTTTTTAAAATAAGAGATTACTCAGTTTGAGTGTACTGATTATTTGGTAATAAAATTATTAAAAGATTATTAAATAAAATATTTTTATTTAATTAAAAAAAAAAAAAAGTTTTTTCATGTCCCTTGAATGGTTGTCCACCCTGTCCTATTGGGGAATCTGTCCCTTTAAGAAAAGGCCATCCCCTTTAGTGACATCAGCACGTCTCTTCAGTGGCGGGAATTTCAATGGCTGAAGTAAGTTGGTGACTTTCCAACTGACCAATTTTCTTCGTTTGAGTTTGCTTACTTGTTGTGCCAAAGCTTAACATGTCCACCCTCTTGGCATAAAATATGCCGGAAGTGATTAGAATACAATATTTTCAAAATATGTAAGTTTAAATATATCAAATTCTCTTCAACAACCAGACTAGCTATTCACAGTTTGTTGTAAGCTAATATGCTAATTGAAGCTCAAAATGTCCACCCTGCCAGCCACTTAAGACTTGATAAGGTGGACATAGACATGACAGGGTGGACATAACATTCATTTGTAGTTAATATTGCAATTTGTAGAAATGTAATATTGTAATTAAGGTGAAGTAAACATCAGAGATGCTTTGCCAAAAGCTGTACCTGTAGGAACTACGCTAACTATGATGATGCAGATCTACTTCTGAGGTGGTATTCTTGGAGCACCCACATTGTTGGAACCCTTCCGCATCATCAGCAGGGATCTCAGGGTCTCCGGTGTTTCGCCCCTTAACCTGAACACCTCGCCTGAGTGGGGCAGCGAAGACTGACTAGTCTTCACTTGCAGAAGAATTTCAACTGTGGGCTCTCTTCAGCCACATCCATCTTGAACTGGACTCGGCTGCTGCAGCAATGTCCCTGGTGGCTTTCTTCAGTTGTTTAGACTCCAAGCCCACTCTCTGGAGAAAATAGCGCACCGATTTTGCTGGGAACCCGCGGCAGCCGACTTCAATGGTGTAGCTGATTGCATGCCACCCCTTTAGAACAGCTTCGTCGACCAGGTCTTGGTACTTGGCTTTTTTCAGTTGGTGGGATGTGGCTAGCCTCTCTTCCCAGGGCACAGTGAGCTCAGCAATTATGATGGTTTTCGTGCTCATGGATAACAGGACCATATCTGGTCGGAGGGAGGTCACTGCTACGTCCTGTGGGAAGACAAGCTTCCGCTTCAGGTCTACTCTCAACTCCCAATCAGAAGCTCATTGCAAAATAGAGGGTGGGTTCTTGGCCAGAATGCCGGTCTTATAAGCCTTGTCTCCTTTCCTCACAAAGGTTATGGCTTCGGGCAGATGGACCTACTTGTTGTTGGCTTTGACTCGCTGCTGAACCATCTGCTGTAGGTAATATTTTGTAATTTATAAATGATTTATTGTTTGTTTTTGATATTGTTTGTGAATGCAAATCTAGATTGCTTTTCAGAAGTGTGTTTCTCTGTTCATTATGTGTTTACATGAGGTTTTTTGTTAAAGCTGCAGTCCGTAAGTTTTTCTCTTTTTGTTGCAATCTCTGTTTGAATCCTGAAATTGCAGCTATTTGTGGAATTATTATGTTTACGTGGGTTGTGCATTGGCACGACTCCTCAGCGCGGAAGCATCTAATGTTTTGAGGTGTATGTGTGGGTTGTCTATTAAAGCACCAGTTGTCAACGATGATTGACGTTTTGAACTTGCTGGATTACAAACCATCATCAAAATGACAAGTTTAATTACATTACAGCTGCTGTATGAAGAGGCTACATACAATCCGCTGCCTGCTGCACACACGCACACACGATACAGCCTGCTAGCCGGAACTCCTGAATGTATACAGAAATGAAGTAATGACACGATGATGAACGGCGGAAGCTCGAATTTCCTGTGTAAACCTACCAGTACCACTCAAATTATAAAACATTTTTACAAGCTTACTGTTGTGAATCAGGCTACGGTAAGGAGATAGTTTTGAACACTGGCTGGTTATGTACTTACTCAAAATTTGATTTTGGATAATTCTTAACAAAAAAAAAAAGTTACGGACTGCAGCTTTAAGATGTATTGAATCAATATGAATTAAATTAAACTAAAATGAATATGCGGCAGGGGTTGAATAAATAGAAGTTGAATAAATTTTTCATTGTCATTTTGTCATGCTTTGTGTGTTCTGCTTTATGTGTCCACCCCGTCATGTGCTGGTCCACCCTGTCAACTTGATATTTTAAAATAATATTTTAAATAATTCAATCATACCTACAGGTGCTGGTCATATAATTAGTTTATATCATCAAAAAGTTTACAAACTGATTCCAAAAAAGTTGGGACACTACAAATTGTGAATAAAAAAGGAATGCAATAATTTACAAATCTCAATTTACAAATAAAAATATTCTATTCCAATAGAATATAGATATATCAAATGTTGAAAGTGAGACATTTTGAAATGTCATGCCAATATTGGCTCATTTGGATTTCATGAGAGCTACACATTCCAAAAAAGTTGGGACAGGTAGCAATAAGAGGCCGGAAAAGTTAAATGTACATAAAAGGAACAGCTGGAGGACCAAATTGCAACTTATTAGGTCAATTGGCAACATGATTGGGTATAAAAAGAGCCTCTCAGAAGTCAAGATGGGCAGAGGATCACCAATTCCCCAATGCTGCGGCAAAAAATAGTGGAGCAATATCAGAATGCAATTTTCTCTGAGAAACTCCTAAGAGTTTGAAAATTATCATCATTACAGTGCATAATATCATCCAAAGATTCAGAGAATCTGGAACAATCTATGTGCGTAAGGGTCAAGGCCGGAAAACCATACTGGATGCCCGTGATCTTCGGGCCCTTAGACGGCACTGCATCACATACAGGAATGCTACTGTAATGGAAATCACAACATGGGCTCAGGAATACTTCCAGAAAACATTGTCGGTGAACACAATCCACCATGCCATTCGCCGTTGTCGGCTAAAACTCTGTAGGTCAAAAAGAAGCCACATCTAAACATGATCCAGAAGCGCAGGCGTTTTCTCTGGGCCAAGGCTCATTTAAAATGGACTGTGGCAAAGTGGAAAACTGTTCTGTGGTCAGACGAATCAAAATTTGAAGTTCTTTTGGAAAACTGGGATGCCATGTCATCCGGACTAAAGAGGACAAAGACAACCCAAGTTGTTATTAGCGCTCAGTTCAGAAGCCTGCATCTCTGATGGTATGGGGTTGCATGAGTGCGTGTAGCATGGGCAGCTTACACATCTGGAAAGGCACCATCAATGCTGAAAGGTATAAGTTCTAGAACAACATATGCTCCCATCCAGACGTCGTCTCTTTCAGGGAAGACCTTGCATTTTCCAACATGACAATGCCAGACCACATACTGCATCAATTACAACATCATTGCTGCGTAGAGGAAGGATCCGGGTACTGAAATGGCCAGCCTGCAGTCCAGATCTTTCACCCATAAAAACATTGGCGCATCAAGGAAGATGCGACAAAGACCTAAGACAGTTGAGCAACTAGAAGCCTGTAATAGACAAGAATGGGACAACATTCCTATTCCTAAACTTGAGCAACTCGTCTCCTCAGTCCCCAGACGTTTGCAGACTTTTATAAAAAGAAGAGGGGATGCCACACAGTGGTAAACATGACCTTGTCCCAACTTTTTTGAGATATGTTGATGCCATGAAATTTAAAATCAACTTATTTTTTCCTTAAAATGATACATTTTCTCAGTTTAAACATTTGATATGTCATCTATGTTGCATTCTGAATAATATTGATTGAAATTTTCCACATTGCATTCTGTTTATTCACAATTTGTACAGTGTCCCAACTTTTTTGGAATCGGGTTTGTATTATTTCACTAATTCCATTCAAAAGTGAAACTTGTATATTATATTCATTCATTACACAGACTGATATATTTCAAATGTTTATTCTTTTAATTTTGATGATTAACTGACAACTAAGGAAAATCCCAATTCAGTATCTCAGAAAATTAGAATTACTTAAGACCAATACAAAAAGGATTTTTAGAATCTTGCCAACTGAAAAAGTATGAACATGAAAAGTATGAGCATGTACAGCACTCAATACTTAGTTGGGGCTCCTTTTGCCTGAATTACTGCAGCAATGCGGTGTGGCATGGAGTCGATCAGTCTGTGGCACTGCTCAGGTGTTATGAGAGCCCAGGTTGCTCTGATAGTGCCCTTCAGCTCTTCTGCATTGTTGGGTCTGGCATATCGCATCTTCCTCTTCACAATACCCCATAGATTTTCTATGGGGTTAAGGTCAGGCGAGTTTGCTGGCCAATTAAGTACAGGGTACTGGTAGCTTTGGCACTGTGTTCAGGTGCCAAGTCCTGTTGGAAAATGAAACCTGCATCTCCATAAAGTTGGTCAGCAGCAGGAAGCATGAAGTGCTCTAAAACTTCCTGCTATATGGCTGCGTTGACCTTGGACCTGACATGGCACCCCAAACCATCACTGACTGTGGAAATTTTATACTGTACCTCAAGCAACGTGGATTGTGTGCCTCTCCTCTCTTCCTCCAGGCTCTGGGTCCCTTATTTTTCAAAGGAAATGCAAAATTTACTTTCATCGGAGAACATAACTTTGGACCACTCAGCAGCAGTCCAGTCCTTTTTGTCTTTAGCCCAGGCAAGACACTTCTGACGCTGTCTGTTGTTTAAGAGTGGCTTGACACAAGGAATGCGACAGCTGAAACCCATGTCTTGCATACATCTGTGCGTAGTGGTTCTTGAAGCACTGACTCCAGCTGCAGTCCACTCTTTGTGAATCTCCCCCACATTTTTGAATGGGTTTTGTTTCACAATCCTCTCCAGGGTGCGGTTATCCCTATTGCTTGTACACTTTTTTCTACCACATCTTTTCCTTCCCTTCGCCTCTCTATTAATGTGCTTGGACACAGAGCTCTGTGAACAGCCAGCCTCTTTTGCAATGACCTTTTGTGTCTTGCCCTCCTTTGCAAGGTGTCAATGGTTGTCTTTTGGACAACTGTCAAGTCAGCAGTCTTCCCCATGATTGTGTAGCCTACAGAACTAGACTGAGAGACCATTTAAAGGCCTTTGCAGGTGTTTTGAGTTAATTAGCTGATTAGAGTGTGGCACCAGGTGTCTTCAATATTGAACCTTTTCACAATATTCTAATTTTCTGAGATACTGAATTTGGGATTTTCCTTAGTTGTCAGTTATAATCATCAAAAGTAAAAGACATAATTTTTTTAAATATATCAGTCTGTGTGTAATGAATGAATATAATATACAAGTTTCACTTTTTGAATGGAATTAGTGAAATAAATCAACTTTTTTGATGATATTTTAATTATATGACCAGCACCTGTATATAATTCAGTGTGTTCAATAGCTAGGTGTGTGGGCAATAACATGCAAAAAACTGCATCCAAATATAACAGTTTTCTCAAATAAGAAAAATGCATGTGCGAATTGTATAAGTTTCTTTAAAACCATAATTTACATAAAATCCTTTATGTATTTATAATTTGAAAGCAAACCAATAACCCTGTTTAGGAAAGGGACATCATACATTTCAGAAAATATAATTTGCATCTTAATATTGCCATGAAAACATTTAACACTAATATACATGTCCATGACAGGGTGGACATGTCTTATGGGTTTATGCTCCGAATAATGGCCCATAATTATCTAAAAATGTGTGGGAGCTCAGCCATATTATTTTTATAGTACTTAAGTGTCTACTATTTATGATAAGACAAAGCAAATGGAATATTAAAACCATAATTGAGTATTGTGAGGGTTAAAAGGCACTCTATGGTGATACTGACCTAATACACGATCAAATAACCTTTACATTTACTTAAAACCTTACGTACTTCAGCACTAGAATATCATGTAACAGGGTTTTTTTTGGTCTACATTAATACATTGTCTGTTGCACTTCCTCATGCAAACCTGTTTATCAACCCAACAGCAAAGAATAGAGAAGCTTTAATACCGAGTTTATGATTGCTGTTCTGAAATAACAGTGCATTGTAGCATAGTGGCTAGTATGGAAGCTTGTTTCTGCCATGGAAAATGAATTATATAATATAAATATACAGAATATTGCAAGTTTACATCTTGCAATTCTGACTTTTTTTCCCCCAAAATTGAGAAATAAATTCACAATTATGAAAAAGTCAGAATTGTGAGATAAGTCTTATTACCTTTTATTTTTTGCTCAGTGGCGGAAACAAGCTTCCATAGGTTAGAGATCTAGGTAGGTAAATTTATAGGTTTAACCTGCAGTAAACCCGAACTGTACTACTAACTTATAAAGATTGAGTACGCTGCAATTAAGTCTGTTAATCATTGATGCAACTCAAAACAATTACATTTTCTGAATGAGGAATTTAGTTTTGTAGAAAGAATTTATTTTGTATAATTCAACATGAGTAAATCCTTATACTTAAATCATTTTTTTAACTGAGCGATATAAAGTGACGTCATTCAGGTCACATCCGATGTTACCAACGTTATCAGAAGAATCTATTCAACACTAAACTGATTTGGAGTACAGTGGACAAACATTAAATAAATAAAAAAAATATTTAGTTTGATGTAATTGTTTATTGTTAAAAATTTGAGTTGCTTTACTACATTTTTGAGGTAATCGGTTCTACAATAATTGACTATTCTGAACTTATCGGGTTTTACGTGTAGGGCGTAAAATTAAAAAAGCCTGTTTATCTTAAACCTGAGAAGTGCTCAGTTCAACAAAGACAGAATTTCTTCAAAAAACTAAACAACAAATATCATTAAATAGTTTCTTTATTCAAGATAGTAGAAAACAGAAAAACAGGGCATTTAAAACTTATTTCCACCAAATTAAATACTTATAGGTAATGTTCTCATGTTTTGTTGTCAATATGAAATGAATGTTAAGGGCATGACCAGCTGAACACCTCTGTCTGAAATCACTTTCATTTGCCCTTCTTAAATTTGCCTGGTGTAGCACTTGTTTTCTGTTTCTTCTTGGCCGATCCTTTTATTTCAGGTTCCTATACAATAAAAAAAATAATTTTACTTAATTATCCTATAGTATTTAATTATCTTAACAGTTATACATTTTAGTTCCAGTCATTACACCCTACCTTGCGCTTAGAAGAGATTGATCCGGTTACAGTAAAGAACGTGTCCAGCCTGCCCTGGGTGCTCCCTTGTCTACTCTTCATGATCTTCTTACAGCCGTTGCGGATACGATCCTCACTGACAACACAAAAATTCAACAATCTGACAAACATTCTATTGCTGTTAGAACACAGCCACAAATACAAAACAATGATACCTTTATTTGTTCCATCTCACACCTCACAGCACAACAGGCTTCACTTCACTTACCACCAAAACGGTGCCGGTTTTTTTGTCAGAGCAGATGCTTTGCCAGAGTATAATCAAATCTTATACACAAATATACACGTACAAGCCATTTAATATTCATATGCCATTAATGTGGCATCCACCACAAGCTGCTTCTGCAATGGTTTGTAGTCATTTAGATATATTATGAATAAAGTAATAGCTTTTAATTTACACACATGAAATTTGTTAACACTTTACAGTGACCTTGTTATCCATGTTTTATGACAGTAAACTCTAAAATGTACTTACTATACAATTAGGGTTTGGTTTAATTAATATTACCCAGTACTGTGTGTAATTAAACTGTAACAACACCTTAAAATAAAGGGTTACTTTATATTAGGGTGTCCGTGTTACAGTGTAATTATACATTTAAGTACTTAACTTACTAACATATCTTAAAATGTGAGTGCCATTTTTTTTGTTTCAAGAAGCAAACCAGTTTTTTTTTTTTTTTCTTCTAGTGAATGTTTATAAAAGTTCTTAAATGCCCTAACTAAACTAAGGCCTAATCCTGTTCTAGGCTAAACCCTGTCTGTGAAACCAGGCCATAATCTGATTGACTTTAATCTTATTACTAGTCTTCTCCACTAGATGTCATCCTCTTATTTGCCTTGCTCGATGTTACAGCTTGGACCCAGTCATTTATTCAATGCTTAACATGGCAGATGCAGATGTGCCTTTCAGCTTAAAAGACGTTCCAGGCAGTTGAAGGCAGAGTCACTGTCCCGATTATGCCAATGCTGCATGGTCACGCAAGTTAGTCATTTGCATGCGTCTTCAAGCCTTGCCAACATAAACAATTTAAGAGAACTTGCGCATTGTGTGAAGTTTTGTGTGCGCACAGAAATCTGCACTCTCAGACAGCGTGCAAATTATAAAATGAATAAAATGTATCCTTATGCTTAAACTGACAAATTTACACAAACTTCTCAAAACGCCCACACTGGCCAGTATCCTATTAAACAGTCGGTTATGGCTTAAGTGAACAGAACAGTAGAGACGCATGTGTATAATTATATTGGATCCATGCAGCTCCGAAAGTGATAGCCTAATATTCCTGCTGCTGTTTGTGTTTTTAATGTTAATCAAACAACAAATGACAGAACAATCACTCACTGCTCTTCACTTTTTTGTAACTTTAATAAGGCTTATCCTTTATTTAATTTGTACAGTGTTATTTTACATTTGATTACTTCACTCAATTTCTTTACCTAAAAAACCTTAAAAGCACTGATCATTTCATTTGTATCTCTGTTCTATTTATTTATTTATTTGTGCTATTGCTTGTAGTTTAATTTCTTTTCTTTCTTTTTTTTTTATTAATGACTGTTAACTTGTCTTTAATAATCTCTGAAATTTATATTAGTTAGATAGTAGTTTTAGCTGCGGCACTGAAATTGGAATTGAGAATAATTTCACTGGTATCTAACATTTTGGTATCATAACCTTATGTATTACAATACAGGGATACATGGCACAAAAACATTTTTTTTTTTTTTTGTGGTGGGGACAGTGAAAATTGAATCACTGAAATCACTGAACCGAAAATCAGAATTGGGACATCTGTATCAAGCCCTACATGTAATGTAATTATGCAGAATTTATAGTAATTATTATAATAACTACATGTAATGTGTAGCAAGGACACTGTAAATAAAGTATTACCAAATAAAGTGTAACTAGTAAATAATTTTATTTTAAACTGACTTTTTTGACATTAGCAGTTCCAGGTTTGAGACTGGCATGTTTTAGGAGTCACTAAAAGCATCCTGCACCCTTTTGGCAGAAAGAAGTATTTTTTAAAGATTTTAGCTGGTTTGTACCTGAATTGTTTTTCAGCACACATGAACTGAATTAGTCCTTCCTCGTCAGGTTCATTCCACTTCAGATCGACAGATGGGCCGTCCACAACCTCAGGCTCCAAGAACAGACCCCGAGCCTCTTTATACAGCCAGTCCTCTGGAGCTGGGTGCTTCTGCAGCACAAACCAACACACAAACATATGTTGTAAACCAACTTAACCAACAAAGGCTCAATGTAGTGCTTAAAGACAGTTTGTTTAACAACCTTCTACATTGTGAATAAAGCAAAATTTCACATTAGGTAACTACGGTAGGTTTACACAACAATAATGTACTAAAAACAAAAGCTTTTCCTTTGCATTTTTTGCATAGAGGAGACAATGTTGTCAAAACGATCCCCTTTCACATGGATCCACAAAAATGACTAAAACGCTGTATTATGCATGGCAGGCCAGTAGTTGGCAATTACACTTAAAGAAACACTACGGCACCCTATACTGAACACATAATATAAGCATGACGTCACCAT
The DNA here is from genome assembly GCA_028476615.1 of Culter alburnus. NCBI lineage: Eukaryota > Metazoa > Chordata > Actinopteri > Cypriniformes > Xenocyprididae > Culter > Culter alburnus. The sequence goes on along the minus strand of JAOTNS010001947.1, from coordinate 11,115 downwards.
TTTCTCAAATTCATGTTTTTATTCTTTACACCGAGATAACGGTTTCGTATTCAAAAACCTGCATTTTAAAACCAGTTTTTAAAAGTTTGTTTTCAGCCCCTAAAACATCGTTGTCATGTAAATGAATGGCCAAAACTCATAAAAAGTTTACTTAAAAACTGTGTCATGTAAATGGCTCCTAAAAGTCTATCATAGGCCACTGGTAATAATTTGTTAGATTTAATTTGCCAGTGACCGAGTTAAAGGCCAAGTTTAGCAGATTTCCAGTGAGCAGTGAGCGCACTATTCCAAATGATATCAATGGATGCACAGTGTATTTGATGCACCTTAAAGGTGTGTGTAGGTGGCCAACTCACTGTTGCTTGGCTGATGTAGAATTGATGTTCTACATTAAAATGAAATCATTTGATTTTTCTGTAAAGATTATTAAGATTTGTTCAGAATTATTCTACTTTAAGAAGCAGAAGCTGCTGCTGCTGGCTGGTTCCTTTGGTAGTGGGTGGGAATAGTGTGCCAGTGACTTTTTTTTTTTTTTTTTTTTTTTTTTTACAGAAACTGATCAATAATGTACAAAGCATCACTGCCAGCCCAAAACTTCTGTCATAAATTCTTTATTGACTGGTATTAAAAAAGTTAACTATGCTATCTTTGTAAAAAGCTGTCTGTGTGACAAGAAACAAGAAAATTCCATTTTTATATATATATTTATATATATATATATATATAAGCTGCAGAAGCAATCTTTGGCAAGATGTGGGAATTCATTCAGCGCAACAGTGCAATATGGGCATTCTCTAGCCATGAGAGTGTTGTATATTGGTTGTACATTCATTGCGGTGCATTAAGGGATTGACTAAGTGCACGCGATAACATCCACCATGTTTTCAGACATGAGGGTATAGAGGGCGATTTCAGACACGGACATTGTCAAGTTCAAGAAACCAGTTTGAGATGATTTGAGCTGTGACATGGCGTGTTATCCTGCTTGAAGTAGCCATCAGAAAATGGGTACTCTGTGGTCATAAAAGGATGGACATGGTCAGCAACAAAACTCTGGTAGGCTATTGTCCACTTTTGGTGAACCTGGGTGAATTGTGACAAGGAGTGGCACCTGGGCTTCAAGGTTCAACATGTGTGCTCAGAGATGCTCTTCTGCAGACCTTGGTTGTAACGAGTGGTTATTTGAGTTATATTCTCCTCTGACCTCTGGCATCAACAAGGCATTTGTCACAGAACTGCCGCTCATTGGATATTTTCTCATTTGTGGACCAGTCTCTTGAGATGGTTGTGCGTGAAAATCCCTGTAGATCAGCAGTTTCTGAAATACTCACCAGCCCGTCTGGCACCAACAGCAATGCCACATTCAAAGTCACTTAAATCACTGTTCTTTCCTGATGCTCAGTTTGAACTTCAGCAGATCATCTTCACCATGTCTACATGCCTAAATGCATGTAGACATGGTGAGTTGCTGCCATGTGATTGGCTGATTAGATATTAGTGATAATGTACAGTTGAACTGTAGTAACAAATAAAGTTGCCACTTATTGTGTACTTTTGTATTTTCCTCCAGAAATTCATTCACAAATAATGAGGAACAAAATCACTATAATAATAATAATAATTTATATAGTGCTTTTCTGGGGATATATGGAAGGGGAATCTCCTCAACCACCACCAATGTGCAGCATCCACCTGGATGACATAACAGAAGCCATATTGCGCCAGAATGCCCACCACACATTAGCTTATTGGTGGAGAGGAGACAGAGTGATGAAGCCAATCAGTATATGTATGGGTCTTCACAATATTTTTGAGTTTTACTGAGAGACAAAAGGAAGGATAAACACTTTTTTTTCTTTTTCTTCTTTTTTTTTTTAACAAAGATAGAAAAAAAATCATTATGCAAAAGGGAGGATCAAATAAATGGGGAGAAAAATTACAGGCAAAATTTCAATACACTTGCCATGTTGCCAAAAGTTATTTTCTGACTAAGCAATGCACTGACCACTAGAGGGCACCACAATTCAGCAAGTACATGATCATGGATGTGAGATTTGAAAGGGTGCATCACTAATATGGGTACCATCTTGAAGATGTCACGACCTGCAATGTGACATTCAACAATAAGTAAACACCCTTAAACGGTGTAAATAAACTTACATTTGGGTCAATATTCTCAAGGATCTCTTCAATAGAGCCATGCTGTTTAATGAGGTCAATGGCCCTCTTGGGTCCGATTCCTTTTATAGTGCCACAGTAGTCACAGCCCAGTAGGATACACAGGTCAATAAACTAGAAATTAAAACATACAAACATGGCAGTTAGAAAGAGCTAAAACTACTAGATATTTACATACAAAAGATAAGAGGATTTACTGAAAGCAAAAGTCTCACCTGTTGATGTGTCAGACCCATATCCTGTAGAATACGACTGAAATGAAACTCTTGGATGGGAGCTTTCTAAGATGAAAAAAATAATAAATATGAACCAGTTACTTGTGCATGCCCAAACATCTCCATCACCATAATATCAAAAAAACAGTTTCAGATATGAAGCGTATCCAAACATACTTTGCTTCACTGGCTGTTAGATGCCTCAGCAGGACTGTCGTTCCAAATGTCAAACCGTCCATATCTTCGGTTGCTGTGGCATAAACCTTCCCTGATTTCACCAGAGCAGCACAGCTTGCCTCAGCCTCACATGGAGCCTTAACATGAAATATATACAATTCTGTTTATATCCACAAAATAATTATGCATAATATAATAATTAGGACTGCCCTCGACTAAAGATTATTCCAGTCGACTAGTAGTCATTTATTTAAGCCGTTAGTCGACTAATCACGCATTTATATTAATAAGCCATAAATCATAATGAGTCTTTAATTGCCTATATATCATAAATAGCCTAATCAGTGCTCAAGCGCACACATGACGCTATATATATCGGTAATTATTTTACAAAAGCACAACATTTTGCTGTAATTGTGAGTTTACAGCAATAAAAGTAGACCCTTTACAGTTTGCATTACTCTATCTGTATGACCAAAATTATGGAGTATTTTAAGTTAAATGCAAGTGATCGCACCAGGGCCTGTATGTCATGCAGTAAGTGCGCTCTCCACACAAGCATGGATATGCTAATAGCGCACATTTATCTAGCACTAGCCAAACAGCGAGCGGACTTGTAAAGCTGCTACTACTTACATGTTTCAAGTGATAAGCCATATTTGAGGTCAATGAATCATATGCGAATATTTGGATTTCCTGCCGTTAACAATCTGTCCCTCACGGACTGCATGACTTTTTTTCTGTGACTAACCGACTAATAAAAATCTTGGTAGACCAAGCCTCTTTTAGTTGAATGGTTAGTCAACTATTAGGGGGGAGCCCTAATAATAATAATGTGCTTTAATTTCTATAATTCTATAAAGTTGGCAGTCAGTGACTGGGACAGTACCTCAATGTATGGGACTCCCATTAGAGTAAGTAACCTCTTGCATTCCTCGTTGTGTTGTTTGGTGACCTTCACTAGTCGCTTACTGAACTTGTCAATGTTCTCCTGTTCACCTGTGAGAATATTTGGTATTAGGATCTATTTTAAAGAATTACTTTCAAGAAAACAAGCTGTTTTAAAAGTGTCTGTACCTGCTTCCTGTGCCTGAGCTAGAAGCTTCTCAGCCTCTGCTCTTCTCTCACCTCTCTTCTCCAGCTGCAAGAATAAAAATAAAAATATCTGCCGTCAAAAATTTTATCCCATAACTCATCTAATCAAAATTACAAATTTAAACATCATGTGAAAATAATGTTAAATAATGTTAATAATTAAATTAGCTTAAATGTAAAACTACACCCTTGCTTTATTTAGTAAATACTAGTACACTAAATACCCCCAGGCCCAACCTTAAACCTTTAAAAAAAAAAAACCTTGTTGTAAAGTGTTATCTTTAAAACATACACTGCAAAATTTTGTTTAATTTTTACAGAAATACAATGAGACTACAATAAAAAACTTAGTTAAGCAGTTAGATCACCTTAACAAACGGTGAAAAATTGTTATTGTACTATAAATTACTGTTGTGTTTATCGAAATTTAAATTTAAATTATATAGAGAAAAACAGTAAAAGGACATTCCTGTAAATCCCTGCATGACATCACATACGATTTTATATGAATTATTTAGTTTCTTCTTATTTTTATCATCTATAATTTACATTAGGGTGTTTTATGTTATATTTTATGTTTAGTCAATTTATCGCATAATTTTAGTGTTGTGTTTTACCGATATACGAGTACTGACCATGTTTTATGCATCTGCGATTCATCGTGTGGCTTCTTATTGAACCACTTGTATTATAGTTTATCAGTACATTTTAAGGTTAAAAGCAGATTTTTATATTTTAAGCAGCTTGGTATATTAACATTACACCACTGATTGAAATAAGGTTATAAGTTGTGAAATGTACAGGGCACAAGTATTTTTTTTTTTTACAGTGAATTTCTGGCAACCGCAGCTTCCAGATTTTTTTTTTTATTATTGTAGATTTGTTTATAGAGTACGTATGCACTTCTGCAAATAATAATTCAGTATTTTATGGATGAAGAGAGTTCATCCCAAAATCTAAAATTCTTGAATTAAAAAAAGTTTTGGAATGGCATAAGTATGAATAAATATTGACAATTTTCTTTAGAGTGATTGTGCATCTGATGCACCTCTCCTGATTTCAGCTGAGGGGGCTTCCCATCAAACACATAAACCGGCTTGATGCCGCTCTCCAGCATTCGAATGGTCCTGTAGAACATGCCCATGAGGTGGCTGCAGAGACAAGGACACATGTATGAAAGTTATGATCATGCAAACACATGGCACATGGTAAAGTGGCACATGGTAATAAATTCAGAATCTACACCAGGGATCCTCAAATAGTGGACCACGGTCCAGTTCCATGTCGCCTCCAACCCGTCGTTCATCTTCGGAACACAAATTAAGATATTCTTTGATGAAACCAGAGGGTTTCTGAAGCACACAATGGCAGCAACATCATTGCACTTTTTGAAGTCCAGAAAGGTAGTAAAGACATCGTTAAAATAGTCAACATGAATACAGTGGTTCAATCTTAAATGTTATGAAGCGAGGAGAATAGTTTTTTGCGCAAAAAAAAAAAAAAACAAACAAAAAAAACACTTCAACAAATTGAACTGTTGTCATATGCAGTTGACCTAGTGAATGCAGTGCAGCTTTACATCAAACTGCTAAAGTCACACCCCCCAGTGGTGAACCATTGAAATTACAAAACACTTATGACAATGAAGCCTCATTTACTGAAATCAAGTGTCTGGCAGTTTGATACGCGCTCCGATTCCGAACCACTGATTCGAAACAAAAGATTCGTAAAGCTTCATGAACCAGTGTTTTGAAATCGCCCATCACTAGATATTGTTGAATAAAGTCGTTATTTGTTTTTATTTTTTTGCACAAAAAGTATTCTTGTCGCTTCATAACATTAAGGTTGAACCACTGTAGTCACATGAACTAAATACATCTTAAATATGTCTTTAGTAGCTTTCTGAGCATTGAAAGTGTTAATTCTTGCTGTCAATGGAGGCCTCACTGAGCCATCATCAAAAATATCTTAATTTGTGTTCTGAAGATGAATGAAGGTCTTACGGGTGTGGAACGACATGAGGGTGAGTAATTAATCACAGAATTTTCATTTTTGGGTGAACAAACCCTTTAATCAGCATGTTAAGAGCATTTCATAATTTAAAAAATGTTATAATAGGGAAAATTAATTGTAGATCGCAAAGACAGACAACTCATACTTTGAAATGTATTATGTATGTTTTTTGTTTTTAGTAGATACTTATTTTAATCGAAATATAAAATGGTCCAGACTTCAAGAGGAAAACCCCGAACCCCACACAGTATCCTTCTTTAACATGGCACGGCATTCTGCCACACATATCTAAATGCAAAAATAATAATAGCCTGATAAAACATCTGGTCTTACCCTTTAATATTATTATCCAATTAAGCTAAACTAATTTTTTTTTTTTTAATTCTCAGAAACCACGCTTTGACTCTTGAGGGCCCATTTGATGACCATTTAGGATTTTTTCCCCTTTTAGTAAAGTACTACTGCTGCCCAGCTGCAAGTTGCATTAAAAAAAAAAATTCTTTAATTTATTTTACATTTCAGTCATGGACAAATGATAATAGACATCACTACATACCTAGTAGTCTCTCCATCCTCATTTTGCAAAACATTACCGTCCTGTCTCACAGCGATCAAAAACTGGTAGATGCACATAGACGCATCAATAGCAATCTTCCTTCCTGCATGCGTATATAATACAAAAATAAATACACACATTTTACTTGGTATTTCTTGGAATATTAACCATAATCTCATTAAATTATAGAAGGCCTTACCAAAGTAGTTTTTGATGTCCTGCTCCTTGATGGCTGAAGGCGCGTGATCTGCAATGAGCTTTGCAAGACCGTGAATTCCCATAGTGACCGCTATAATCAGATCTAAAGGAATTAAAAATCCCAAAAAAGGGGAAAAAAAAACAAAAAAACTGTAAAACAAAGACCAACACGGAGCAGCTCATACCATACTAAAGAATGGAGGAAAAAAACTTCAGGCTTCAAAACAAAGCTTAAAATCCCGCAAGCATGTCCTAAAGCGGCTTATGCACGCGCAGCATTTATGTAACAACACTTAACAAACTGCAAAACGCATAAATAACAGACAACTTACCAATAAAATGTGTATCTTATTCTTAATATCTCGCTTTTCAGTCATACACATACAAACACCACCACGAGGAAACGCGTCGTCAATTTCGCGCGAATTCTAAATAAAGGCATAAATAATCGAATTCTTATCATGGACGATTGAATCGGTTAATCAAAATGGTCTAGTTCAGCCTTCGCAAGGAAGAACAACAGAACATGCATCTCGTTCGATTAGTCAGGACTGGCGACACATCAACGAGAAGGAAGAAATGACACCGATGTTCCTGGTAATGGTTATCACTTCCTAACGTGCATGATAAACGTTTTCTTTTATTCAACCCACACTTAAAACTTGTGAATTAAAGAAGCCGAGAGTTTTTGAAACTGGTGCAGGTGTTGCGCTGTAGCCCCGCCCACCCCGGAAGATCTCTAAAAGGGTGTTTTTATTTTTTAAGGTGACGTGGATTCGCTGTGCGCCGCTGCTGCTCTCGACCTTTCGGCTGTTTCATCGCGTAAAAACAAAGATTGGATATCTTCCATCACCAGCAATGGTCAGATATGACATTACACATACGCGTGTGCTGTTGACTGGATTTTGAAAAGTAAGAAGCGATTCTAAGGAATCAGAGGAAGCATCTGAAACAGGTTTGGTGCATTTCTCGGATGCGGAAGTATTCAAAGCATCTTAGTTGGCGAAAAGGATTTATAGTGCTCTTAAATCAAACTGCAGAGACTGGTCGACTTGTTTCTTATTTGTTATGTTTGAAGAATGCTAGCTACATCTGTTTATTTAACCTATCAAAACTGATTTGAATTAATCTAGCGGACGACGTCAATTTCGTCCATTAGGAGACTCCACAAGAAAAGATTTCGGTAACACTTTATTTTACAGTGTCGTTACACATGTTACATGTACATACTATAGTAATAACAGTAAATTATGTATTATTGCAAGCAACTGAACCAAACCCTACAGTAAGTACATGTTAATTAATTTTTCTCAGCATTTATTACACTGTAACAAAGACACCTCAAAATAAAATGAATATTTTTTTACATATTGTCCATTTATTTACCTATATTGCTTCTATATTCAACAATATGTAATTATGTCGTCGTTAGAGTGAAGAATTACATTTAGTAATATATCATTGAACGTTTTAGCAGTATTCAAAATTATTGAATAATTTTAATCGTTAAATTAATATGAATAAGAAATATATATATATTGTAAGAATGTGACATTTCACCCAAAAATGAAATTATGATTTACTCACCCTCACCTTTGCAACACGTTTGAATTTTTGTAAGTACATAATTTCATGTAGTCACTACATTTATGCAAAGTCATAAACATGTTCAATAATAATAGTCTGTTTTACATGTCTTAGTCTTACATGTAGTTGATTATAAAGGTTAATGGACATATTTTGCATCAAGATTCAAATTTATATGAATTATTAAAATATAATAATTAAATTATGAATGATTAATTGAAAAGGTGTATTTTTTTGTCCTGCGACCATTTCTCTTAAAGGGAAAGTTCACTCTAAAATTAAATCATGATTTACCCACCCTTGTGTTTCCAAATACAAACCAATTTTAGTACAATATTACATGTAGTCACAAAATTGTCTTAAAAATGTATAATAGTTATAAAAGAATTAGCTGTTTAAAATGGTTCTAGCATATAAAACTGCAAGACCTGTCAACCATGAGCCATTTAAAATAATTATGTAAATGTTTGGTAACCCTTTATTTTACAGTGCCGTAGTTACACGTTACTACATGAACTTACTATAGTAATAACAGTAAATTATGCATAATTACAAGAACTAACCCTAAACCAAACCCTAACCCTAACTCTATAGCAAGTACATGTAGTTAATTAATAGTACTCAGTACTTATTTGAGTAATTACAATGTAACTACGGCACTGTTAAAAAAAAAAAAAAGTGTTGTTTGCACAGTTGCTGACCCCTTTTACAGTCTTGATTTGCTCACTTACAGGTGTTGTCATGACAGCAAGACTGGAATGTTCAGGCCTGCGTGTCGCTGGTCGATCCATGAGGCTCTGTGTGTTTGTCCTGTGCCTGCTGCCTCACTTTGGCTGGGCAGTCAGTTACAAGCAAGGCGATCCGGTGATCCTGTACGTTAACAAAGTTGGTCCGTATCACAACCCCCAGGAAACCTATCACTATTACACTCTGCCAGTCTGCAGACCTAAAGAGGTGAGTGTGCACTATTCAGTATTATCTGGCTCTGTTAGTGTGCTTGTTTATGACCTTATGGTGCAATACAAGTCATTAAGATTTATTGTTAGTGTGGGTCTGTCACCTTGTGGATGATTGATGTGTTTGCAGGTACGTCATAAACGCCTTGAGTCTGGGGAGAGGTGTGGATGGAGACCGTATGGCTGAGTCTTTACAACATCCGCTTCAAGGAGAAAACAGAGCGACAGACGCTATGCAAACTCACTCTCTCTGAGAGAAAAGAGGTAGCATGCAGTCATATTCAGAAAATTTGTAAAATGCAATCTTGTTTAGAGCATAACAGGTTTGGGGGGTTTTAATTTCCTTATTTTGCTCTTGGCACATTGAATGCATCAAATAAGCAAAACGAACCGTTTTCCTGTATGGCAGGGATTCTCTATCCTGCTCATGCTCTAATCAAACACGGTTGAACCAGCTAGTCAGGGTTTTCAGGTTCATTTGAGAGTGATGGGTGTGTAACAGGGTTGGAACTTAACTCCACAGGAAGCTAGATTTCCTGGAACAGGATTTAGTGCATTTACATGTCATAGAAGAGGAAACGGCAGAGATGTATGGGAATTGCTACAGATGTCTTATATTTTATGCATTTTTGAAACTACAGGTGGATCAGCTACGAGAAGCGGTTGAGGAGCTGTATTACTTTGAATTTGTCCTTGATGACATTCCCATATGGGGTTTCGTGGGATATATGGAAGAGAGTGGATTCCTGCCTCACAGCCATAAGGTCTTTTTCTATGTCTCCATCACTCATTCACTGACTCACTCACTCACACACACACATTCAGTCGCCCTAAAAAGTGTTTGGACACTTTGCTGCAAATGCATTTCTTTGCATTAGATAAGATGAGATTGTTTGACCAAAAAGTTTGTTGGTCTTACAACATTCAGGGATGTAATTTTTACATATTTATAAGCATTTCCATATTTTCCACCCTTAAAGGGTTAGTTCACCCAAAAATGAAAATTCTGTCATTTATTACTTACCTTCATGCCGTTCCACACCTGTAAGACCTTCGTTAATCTTCAGAACACAAATTAAGATATTTTAGTTGAAATCCGATGGCTCTGTGAGACCTCCATGGGAGCAATGACACTTCCTCTCTCAAGATCCATAAGGTACTAAAAACATTTAAATCGGTTCATGTGAGTACAGTGGTTCAATATAATAATAATAACGCTTTGAATCTTCCTGAAGCAGTGTTTTGTCGTTATTTGTTTTTTTTTGGCGCACCAAAAATATTCTCGTCGCTTTATAATATTAATATTGAACCACTGTACTCACATGAACTGATTTAAATATGTTTTTAGTACCTTTATGGATCTTGAGAGAGGAAATGTCATTGCTGGCTATGCAGGCCTCACGGAGCCATCGGATTTCAACAAAAATATCTTAATTTGTGTTCCGAAGATTAACGAAGGTCTTATGGGTGTGAAACGGCATGAGGGTAAGTAATAAATGACAGAATTTTCATTTTTGGGTGAACTAACCCTTTAAATTAAAGAATAAAAAATAATGAATGAGAAAAAAAAATGGTTGGGGGGTGTCCATTGGGTACTGTATAATGTTTGAAATTATGAAATGGCCTTAAACATTTGCTAATTGCAGCTGCAATTTGTTACGTTTTCTAATACATTTATTTCATGCACAGTCTGCTTCGAAACACCCTTAACATCTTAGCCAGGGTTTAAAGCATCAGATGCGAATAAAAATCAGAAGGGCTTTTCACACTTGAAATAGTTAACCCTGGGTCATTCTAAACCGCAGGTAAACGGAATCCTGGGTTATCTTGTTTCACGTTTCACTCTGCTCATAATTTACCTGGGGTTAACAGTCAATCCTGGGTATTCATAAGCTGACGTTTCACATTGTACATTCCTAAACCCTGGGTTAGGGCTGAATGTTAACCCAGGGTAGGGCTGGGCGATATATCGCATGCGATTGTCACGCGCATTTCGTCAGTAAAGCCGGTTCCCTGATTACCGCGAAATCGCCATCACCTGCTTTCAAATGGAGCGGCATTTAATAGACAGAGCCGTAGATCACTGACAGCGACGCAATACGCATTCATTATCGAAGGCGATTATTCGCTGCGATAATGA